>JAJOOR010008569.1:0-19278 GCA_036250505.1 Solanum acaule | reverse complement strand
TTTGTTTTCCAAAAACAAAAAAAAAATTTACCCCCTCCCCCGGGCACCCCTCACCCCCCAAGGCACCCCCCTTCCACCAACCTACCCCTAATTTTTTTTGTTTTTCAAAAACAAAAAAAAATTGTTTTTTCCAATTAAGTTTGAAAATTAATATTTATTTTTTTATTTTTTAGCACAATTAAGAATTTTGAGTGGAAGTGAAAACTAAGTGATCTATTATGGGTCAATATAGACACCCATATTTAACCCATTTTGACCACATTTGTAGAGACTCTTAGTTTGAAGCTCATATTTAACCAATTAAAATATGAGTGATCCAAGTCATTAAATATGGACAAAATGGACTCATTTCATTAATATGGGCTGAATTGCCACCCCTAACCGCAATCAATTTCTGAAATTAGGTACATGCTTGGAATTCTGATCACACTTTGCCTAGGCTTAGCGAAAAATTTAGATCTCGAGATCCAACGATCCAAATTATGAATCGTCTGATTCCACGAAAACCAATAGAAGAGAGGAACATGAGATGGTTAAAATGGAAAAAGGCTCAAATATGTCATCGAACTTTGAAAAAAGACTTATTTATGTCATCCGTTAAAAGTTTGGTTCATTTATGTTATTGTTGTTAAAGAAAAAGGCTATCCATATAAAAAAAAATTAACTCAATTTTGTAAAACCACTTCTTACACCCAAACAATGTTTAACACTTTTTAATTGAAGTTTTTGGATCAAATGTACTCTTTTTGCTTGTTCTTCCTTAAAAACACCAAGAACACACGAAGAATATAAGTAACTCCCAAATTTTCAACATATTCAATTCTCCACGAAATCATCTCAAATTCCGGCTACATCATTAATTTCTTTTTTTTGAAAAGCCAAAATTCTAAAATCATTTGTAGAGTTTAAAAATTCACCCATATTAAAAAATATATTCCAAAAAAACCAAAAATTAGTCCAAAAATTTCAAAAACTTGATTTGCTTTATGTTTTTTTAGTTGTTTTTGACATTAGATCTTCGTTCCCTACTGTTTTTTGGATCTATGTTTAAAATTTCAAATAATTTGAAGTGGTGGAGAAATTTCTACCATTAAAGAATGTTGAAATTTTGAAACTTTGAAGAAATTTCAAGTGAGTCTTGTTGAGTTAGATTGAATTCGTGCTCAAAAGATATTGAGTTTTGGTATCTAGTTCGGAAGAAACCACTCTTGAAATTTGAGGTGATTTCGTGAAAAATTAAAGAAGTTTGAAATTTGGAAATTGTTAATGTTCTTTATATGTTCTTAAGGAAGAAGAAGCAAAAAGAGTATATTTGATCCAAAAACTCTAATTGAAAAGTTTTAAAAGTTGTTTGGGATGTAAAAAATGGTTTTGCAAAACCGGAATTAAAAGAAATGGCATGAATGAATATTTTCTTTAACAACAATGACATAGATGAATCAAACTTTTAACGGATGACATAAAACTTTTTCTGAATTGATGGCAGATTTGAGTCTTTTCCCTAAAATCAATGACTTAATTGTATAGGTATACGAAAAAGATAGCCATTTATTACAAATTTTTTTTTATCTATTACAATTTATTTTTAAAAAAAAATATTTGTTCCGATAAATTTGCATCTCACTAAATTAATATTAAAAAATTAAAATCAATGACAATTTTTTTCGTCTTCATTTGATTTTCATGTATAATAATAGTATGGGTACATTGTTCGTATACATTGTGTATGTATATTTCATATATAAATTAGTGTTTGAAACAAATTTTAAGTGACGAAAAATAAATATTATGGGTATAAATTTGTTTTTTCCTTGATATGTATTTCTCAAACGTAGGAGGTCATATCTTGATCTATTTCTGAATATTTCATTATTATGACATAGTGAAATTTTTTTTAAGGAATATAATACTCTTTATATAGACATAAGTTAGAGTTTAGGATTGTAGTAGCCTCCAAGAATTATAACTAGAATAGAATACACCTATAAAATTTCAACTAGAATTGAGCACGTCTAGCAGTGTCCCATAAATTTTCAATATCTACAAGGAGTATGTACTATCACTAGCCCAATATATATTACTTTATATATCTCAATTTATGTGACACAGATAAAATGTCCCATAAATTCTCAATATCTACAAGGAGTATGTGTATCACTGGCCCAATATATATTACTTTCTATATCTCAATTTATGCGACACAGATGAAATTTAGAGAGTCAATCAAATTTTTATTTGTCTTTTTTATAAATATTATAAGTTGTCAATTTTTTTGGTGATTTACAGTAGTTTTTACGTCATTTCCAAATAACATGCCAGTCCTTCTTTATTTCAATTTATGTGGCACAAATGAAATTAAGAGAGTCAACCATATTTCTTATACGATTTTTATATATTTTGATTTGTTAATTACTATGATTTATAGTACCTTTTACGTAATTTTTAAATAATATATGTTATTCATTTGTTCAAATTCATGTGACATTGACAGAATTTCGAGAGCCAACTAAATATTTTAAGCGAAATTATCAGTTTTAATAATACCAATACAATATATGATATCAGTAAAGCGAAAATTATCAACCTTAATCAATGAGAGATATGAACTGTAATTTTTTATTTTTTTTTGAGAGAATTGATATTTTTTTAGTTACTTTGAATTTGGGTATGAACCAAATTTACCGTGTTTTTTTAAGCCCCAAGAAAAAAATAAATGAAGTCCACGTGTCCGGGCAATGCTAGGCATAAACGTCTCAAGTGATCAACAATAACAAATTCGCCCATCACAATCTCTTTGATCGAAACCCTAAACCTTTGATCGATCAACGATCGAACGGAGAAGAATGAGCGAAGAGGGTGGAAAGAAGAACAGAGAATCTCCGGCAACGGTGGCAGCCACCGGCGAGCCTTTGCCGGCAAACTATTACTACGGGACATTTCAAGGAGTCGCCAATTATCAGACTCCTCCTTCGCAATCTCAACCGGTCTTCGGTTTCCCTCAACCTATACCTCCTCCAGGTGTCCCCGTTGTTCCTCCGTGTTACTATCCTCATGGTTATCAGACCGTTCAAGGTGCTTTTCTTTTCTTTTCATAATGTTTTACAAATTAAAATGAGAATACAGAAAAGTCAAATTTGTTTGTAATTCCATTTACTTTGTTGGATTTGTGTGCTTAAGTTGAGGTATAATGTCAAATAAGATAATTTGGATATGCTGGGATCAGAAATGGATTATAATATGATTAGATATAGATATCCGTCTGTTTCATCTTATGTTGCAGGGTTTGATTTGAAACGGAGTTTTACAAAAGAAAGATACTTTTTTGGAACTTATTAATGGGTTTAAGTTGTTAGATACATCATTGTGAAAAGAAAATTACAACATGAAGTCAACCAAAATTCTCATGTAAGTCTTGTCAAAATTTTCAAGTTGTAATTTTGAAAATCAGACAACTTATGTGCTACAACAGGTGGAGATGACCTTTTGTGCGACCATGCATATGACTTAAACTTTTATTGGAAGCATGCCTTGATATCTCTATGGTTATAAAAGATTGTCATCAAAGATAAAATGAGAAGTCTAAAGTAAATCATTTTAAATATAGAAAGGTGTTTGGGTTTTCTTCTCCGAGAGGTTTAAGGTTGGGGATCTCATGTCACCTTTATTTTTCATCATTGATATGTAGTAGTTAAATGATGTATTGAAAGTTGCAAAATTTAATGAATGGATCAGGGGTTTCAATGAATATGTTGATAGTACACTAGTATCTTGTGTTGTTGACAAAGATCAATTAAAAATGCTGAGGGCGATTTTCATTTTGTTTGAAGCCACTTCTGGATTAGTATATAAACTGGAGTAAAAGTTATATTTGTCCAGTTAACGATGTAAGGGAGATACTCAGTTTGGCTGAAATTTTAGGAACTAAGAGTAAATCTGAAGTGATCCATAATGGAGTATTGGAGAATTGTGAAAAAGAATTAACAAGCTGGAAGAGTCAATACTTATATCTGGGTGGAAGATTAACTTTCATTAGTAGTATACTTTATGCTATGCCTATCTATATATGATATCTCTATTCCAGTTCCTGCAAGTGTAGTGAGAAAAATTAATACACTAAGAAGAAATTTTCTATGGCTAGGCAATTGTGAGAAGAAAAATTTACCTAGTCAACTTGAATACCTATCAGTCAGCAAGAAGAAAGGGGAATTGGGAATTAAAAAATTGAAGATTTAGAACCAAAGCTTGATGATGAAGTGGTTATGGAGATTTGCTACAGATAAGAACTCAATGTGGGAGGATGTAATCAGAATCAAATATGGAGCTGAAGGTAATTGGACTATAGATCGTGTGAACATCTCTTATGGGGGTTAGTGTATGGAAGTCCTTCAGGAACTTATGGCCGTCAATCATATGCAAGTCCATACTCAAGGTAGGATATTACTTGAAGACATCTTGCTGGGAAGATTACTTTCTAGATCAAAGTCTATTGAAGTTACTTTTTTCCATACATTTATAATCTTTTGCCAACAACAAGGGGAAATTGTGAGAGAGTTGTGGACAGGGCAAGGGTGAAACCTTAGCTTCAAAGGATTATTAAATGATTAGGAGATTGACAGGATTACAAAGTTATGCAACACTTTATCACAATTCAAAGGGCCTTTGAGGATTACATGATATGGAAAAGGAACAGTTAGGGAAAGTTCTATGTCAAGTCAGCTTATAGAGAATATAACCTTTCCAACAATCAGGTTGGATGTTGGCCATGGAAGATGATATAAAGAGTCAAAATCTCATTTAAAGTTCTTGTTTCACTTGGTTCTTGGCAAAAGAGGTAGTTTTGACGCAGAATAATTTGGTGAAGGAGCTACCTATTATGTTTTAGATGTTACCTATGTGGAAAACAGGAAGAGATTATTAACCATCTCTTTTTACATTGTAAGTGGACAATCCGACTTTGGAAAATAATTGTCAACCTAAGGGGAATTAGTCGGACTATGTAGGAAGAATAATGGAAGTGCTAGCTAGTTGGAGCAGAGATGGAGGATTGTCCCATCATAGAATACCTAAAAGATTCTAAATATGTTTTTGATATTCTAGACTACATGTAAGAAGACATTGTTCTAGGAACTTACTTGTATTTCACTCTTTGGTTACCTACACAACTTGTTTAGTTCTATAGGATACCTTGTTATATTTTGTTTTTTACCATTCTTAAAGGAAATATTAATAGAAAGATGTCACTCTCTTTAGAACGGACTATAAAGGAACGAACATCACACAATTGAGAAGAGGAATTACTGAATTTTATATACTTATAACAATGAGATAGTTGCAAAGATAAGTAATCTAAAATATGTTTAGTCGTTTAAGCTCCACCCAACTATAATATTCCATCAGTCCTAATTTATATGAAGATGTTTGAGTGAACACGAATTTAAGAATGAAAGGAAGACTTTTGAAACTTGTAGTCTAAAATAGGTCGTAGATAATTGCGTGATATATTGCTTAGACTTTTCAAAAATGCCTCTAAAACTAGTGCGTTTTTGGAGAATCTGACACAGGTGCGGCACATTTTGGGGAGTCTGAGCAAAAAAGGTTGTGTTGTTATAGCTATAAATCATCTTATTAAGAGAAATGAGAAGTTTTAAGTTAATTGTTAATTGTTAGTAAATATAAAAATGTGCCATTCTTTTTAGGATTGACTAAAAAGGAAAGAGTGTCACATATATTGGGATGGCGGGAGTTATTGATTTAAAGTAATCTCTACTCTGCAAGTTTCCGGTTGTAATATGAAGGCTTTTGTTGAAGAATACTTATATCCGATTATGCAACCCAATGCAGTTTTTATTTAATTTAGTTTAATTTCGGGAACAATAGGGGTGATGAAATCGCCATTTGAAAATCAATCCAAGAGAGTTGAAACCATGGTGTAGGGGTCGCTTGTGTGCTACTCGACTAATTCCACGAGGTAGTTGGTACCTCCTACTAGCACACACTAGGTAATTTTTGTCTTCCATGGCTTGGACATTTGAGAAGAAATCACCTAGTATTTTTGCCTTGCAAGAAATCGAACTTGAATCTCATGGTTATCAACCCAGTTCATTGACATTGAATGATACTTCTAGTCAAGTAAAAGGTATTAAAGTCCCATGATATGTTTTAAGAAGTGTAATGAGGTTAAAGAAACTACTAGTTATGTGTCCCACCAAATCTGGTGGTCTATTTATCAATCAAAGGAAAAATTGATCACTGTGTATAACATGTGACAATGTTTAACATTGGTTGTGGAACAGAGGATGGGGAGCGCTCATATGGTATTTGATTATTTATCTCTTAAGGTTCTCTGAAAGTGAATTCCCAAAAGTACTCTTGATTTGGTTGTGTGAGTTACACATGCTTCCTTTGGTCCTAGCATTCCAAATTTTAACAAGGATCACTGATTGTGAGTCAGAAAAGGTAATAAAGAAAGTTAACTATGTTGAGAAATCATGTTATACTTCTTATAATAGTTTATGGAGGTTTAGCGTGTTTTTCTCATCCACGTCTGAAAACTATTCATATTAAGGTAATTAGATACTAAAATATATACGTGTATTTGGGTCTAATTAAAGCTTGTTAAAGGTTGTGCGAATAAATTTCCCAGGGCTTTAGTTCAGCAGCAAAGGCAGTACAAGGAGAGAAAGGCATACTCACATGTTTGAGTCTTGATATGAACCAAGTCCGGTATTTAAGTAGAGAAGGGTAGAAAGATAGTTCGTTATCCACTGCCTTTTGAGGCTGAAAACAAACAATTTCTCGATTGTAATAAATGATAGGTCTGGAAGGAAAAAATTATGAGATGGCGATAGAGAATAGAAGAATTGGTCTTTTAATATCAACCTCTTAAACCTTTTTTCTTTCCTTATTAGTTGGTCTTAAATGTTATGAGAAGTAAATGCGATGGCTAATGAGTATTGTTACCAAAACCTTCCTGACTCTCTTAGTTGTTAGTACAACAACAACAACATACCCAGTGAAGTCCCAAAAAGTGGGGTCTGGGGAGGGTAGAGTAGAGTAGAGTAGAGTGTACGTAGACCTTACCACTATCTCGTGAAGGTAGAGAGGCTATTTTCTTAAAACCCTCGGCTCAAGTGCATCAAACCCTAGTAAAAGAAGAAGAAAACAATGAAGAAAGCATAGCAGTTAATGAGAAAAGCGATGTAAAGTCTGTAGGAAAGAAACAATAACAACAACCTCTCTTAGTTGTTGGTATAAGACATAAAGTTTTCTTGTTCGATATAGAGTGCTCGTTTGGTGGGAGGGATTAGGAAAAATATCCCTCCAAAAAATCATGCATAAGAGAACAATGTTTGGCTTGGGGTGGAGGGATGAGGCAAAAATATAATTCTCATAATACTTATGCAATATTTTATTTTATTTTTGAAACTAGTAAGGTTAAATTCTTGCGCATGTATGCTGGCTACTGCCTAAAAGGGATAATTACAGATTTCCCATTAAATCTATAATCTGATCTATATCAGCTATACAAAGCTGTTTACACCAAAAAAGTAGAGATACTATACAATTCCATTTAATTTTGTGGATGAAATTGGATCTATCTTCAAAACATCAAACTGACCACCATACACATGATGGTATTAGCTTCCACCATCTCTTTTGACTCTTAATGCAATATTTTATTGGCCATAATTTTGGTATGATAGGTAAGATTAAATACTGCTAAGTTTGGCTGTCCATATAAAATGGAACTCCAAGTTATGCAGCGTTTGGTTAGCGGTATTAAATTATACTTGCATTAAGCATACAAGATTCTATACATAATTTTGTGATATAAGTATTTAACAACAAAAAAATGCCTTTGAAATAGGTAATTCCTACAAAATAGTCTTTGTTTTGTTATTCATTGGATAACAATCATGATATTATTTTTAGCATATAACAGTCCCAAAGGATTGGTTTGTGTTGGGTTTTGTTCATGGAAAATCACATCTTTTTGTAGATTTTCTACTTTCTGGTATACGAGCATGTTCATTTGCTTGAATTTTAATAAAATTATTACTTTATCCAAAAATAGTCCCTTCATTGTTATTCACTGCATAAATAATTCTTGCATTATAATTTCTGCAAATCAAACGACCCTTTTGTGTCATAGGCTTAGGAGGCAAGTCACCTAAGAAAAGATTAGTACAGATGGTGTAGTCTAAACCCCTTTGTTGTATTAACATTCTAATTTCCATCAACCATCCAAAGTTTTAGTTTCGAGTCTTCTTTTCTACTGCGCTTGAGCTGTGTGCGTCTGAAATTAATGAAATGATTTTCATGCTATATGCAAAAAGAAACTGAGAAAAGGAGGTCATTGCTTCTATCAGCTCACCTGGTATTCGTGTTGACTGACTATTGATGTTCATATGGCAATACCTGGCAATTTGATGTGATTGCTTTAGCTTGGTGGATGGAACATTTCCTTCTGAAATTACCTGTGAAATATTGATGTTAATCAGTTTGATGTGACTTAAAGTGGAAGAGGAGGGAATCTCTCTTATTTATCTCTCAGTTTATGTCTGATTTAGACCTCACATTTGTTTCTATAAGAAACTAGTCAAATATATTTTTTTTTGAGAAAGAAAAAAAAATAAAAAAATGGCGAGATAAATTAACTAGGTTTTGCAGTAAATATGGCGAGAATTTTGATAATGCTGCTCTAACTAGGGCATCAAAATTATGGAGAGAATTATATCCTTCGGGGTGGCTTAGATGATTTGGTTTGGGATTCCACCATGCAGGTCTCAAATTCGAAACCCCTTGCCTGCGACAACAGGAGGTTGGCCTTCTGGGTCGAACTCGGTGCACGGGGCTAATGTGGTTTACCTCTCCTGTGTGGTTTGTGAGCTATTACACAAGAGCGGGGTTCACCCTGTGCGCACCCAAAGGGTAGCAACTATGGATTCCTTGTCATAAAAAAAAATTATGGAGAGAATTTAGTCAATGAGGCTTAACTAGGCATCAAATTTACGGAGATAATTCTGTCAATGAGGCTTTAACTAGGTATCAAAAGTATATAGAGATTGATCATTGATCAATAAGACAGTAACTATGTGTCTGATACTTCCTGCTTTATTGAAGTCCGAATTGCATTAGAAGTATAAAAATAGGTAGTTTTTTCTTTCTTGATTTGCAAAAGTAAGGCATATAAACAGGGGGATACTGTCAGTTTTGAATACTTCCCTGTATTTCCTTTCAATCAAAAGTGGAGAACTATGAGATGATTTTCATTGTTTTTGGTGCTTTGTGTAGTTTATCTTCAAAAGGGATCCTTGGCTATTCAAAAGACTAATGTTTAGACTTTTATATACCATGTTCTCATTTTGGCTTCGCTCTGATTTTAGGTTATGTTGTTGCCGAAAGTAGACCCATAAGGGAGCATCGGCTTCCTTGCTGTGGTATGGGAATTGGCTGGTTCTTGTAAGTTCCTATATTTGCCTTTCTTTGCCTCCTTTTCTCATTTGTTTGTCTGAGGAACTAAGTGATGTAATAACCTTCACTGACCTATTATTTTGGCTTAGGAATTCTTCGCTCACCAAACTCAGTCACTAAATTTTAGCTAAGAGAAAAAACGAGGTCAGATGTTAGATTTTTGGGCAACAAAAAAGTAAATGCGCACAGGGGTAACAACTTAGAAACATAGAACCTAGTGTGAAATTTTCTAATGGATTTACTGGATCCTGACATTGACGGACCAGATCATTATAAAATAGATCTTATGATTCGGGGGAAAGCTGAACCAAAAATTTCAACCATGATTTGTTTTCTAATGCTCTTCTGACTTTATTTGCAAGGTTCATTATTGGTTTCTTTCTTGGTGCCATTCCCTGGTACATTGGAGCTTTTCTTCTTTTGTGTGCTCGGCTCGATTATAGAGAAAAACCTGGATTTATTGCATGCACCTTAGCAGTAAGTTTATTCATCTTTTGCAATATCAATTCATTTATTTATTTTATTTTATTTTTGATCAGTTATCAGTACATTTATTTTCTTGAAAATGGCAATGTCAATTCATTCTTTTCTTTTAAATGGCTATATCAATTCATTTATTGCATATGCGTTTTGTGTAATGGCTTTATTTGTGCAATCTGGGGTTTCACGTGCATTTTCTCTCTTTCTCTGATGTTAACCTATATTGGCCCGACACTTGAGGGAATAGAGAGATGGGATTTTTAACTGTATAACATGCATGGTTGTATTTGTATGCACTGGCATTACCGAGTGATACTAAGTTAACTAGGCCTTTTAATGCTGGTTTACCTCAGCACAATGTAACTTTTCAGCTCTCCATCTTTGCGCTAGAAACTTGGTAGGCTGAGAAAGTGAAAACTGGTGAGGCAGTACAATGAAGCAGTGTGCTGACCATTGTGCTTCCTAGTATAGAGTAGAGAAGGAAATCTAATTAGAAGTTAATGTTGTCTGCCTATGGATTTACCTTCCTGCTGTTTTCACTTTCAAGCAAGTAGCATGAAAGATGATTTAAGTCTTTTTATTAATACCTGCATCATGTTGTTCAACTTTGTGGACAGGCAATTCTAACAAGTTACTGCCTGTTGCAAGTTTAGTGTAGTCAACGCTCAACAGTCTTACCTTCTAACCTGGGCATGGGACTAGCTTGTTGAAGTTGTCTCAGTGGAAAAATGTAGGAAGTCCCTTGATTTATTGTCGCATCATATTGTTGAGCATTGTGAATGCCGAAAGGATGTCTTCTGATAAGGAACTAGGAGAGGAAATTCTAACAAGTGGACTTGCATGTTGCAGTAAAACTTGCAGACTATAATAGATGAAGCTTGGCCTTTCTACACGAAGTTTCTAGCTACATATTTCTCGTTTGACTGTCTTCTTTCATTCACATATCATAAGAATTCAGAAGTTTGTTGGCTGAGTAGAAGAAAGTAGATATACATATGAGGAAGCACATAGACCTTATCCTTTGGGAGGCATGTGATAGATGGTTCGGGAAGGAAACTATAGACACCTCTCTTTCTTCTTTGGGGAGAATTTGGGATGAGTGGTATTGAAATTAGTCTAGTTCCTAAATTTTATACTTCTTGTAACAGTATAGATATGTGCACCACATGTTCAATTACCCTAGAGCTCCTCACATTAGAGGTTTCCCATATATTGTAGATGTGTAACATACTACTGCCTTTTCAATTGTAAACCTGTAGAGTTAGTCGAGTGACTTTCATACGCACATAGAAGTTTGAGCATAGATGCTATTTGGGTGGCTCTCTGTAGATTTTTTTTTATCAATTTGCTTGTAGCAGAAATTAATAATCTTGAATGGAGGAGGATCAAGAACTGGAGGAGTTGTGCACTGAAGGCTTTAATTTCTGGACATGTGTTTATATCCTCATAAACCTTTAGGTGGACTTCATTTTCAAAAAATAAACCTTTAGGTGTGACTTCTCCAGAATCGTTAAGAAAATATTGTTAGACAGATTTGTGAATTGCGAATATAAAGAAAATATTGTTAAGAAAATGCTCTTCTTTCATGAGTATAACATTTTTGTAGTAAAACTTTTAGTCGTTAAAATAGGACCAAGTGGTGGCATTTTTTAGCAAAATTTGAACAACAAATATGTTCCTTTAAAGTTGAGCATCTGCTGTTGGCTCGTTGGTGCTGAAGGGGTTGAATAGTTTCATTTACGGACCTTTTGATAACTAATTATCTGCTGTTGACAGAACACCAAAGGAAAACATGGTACGAGCATTTTCACACACTTCTGGTGCTCTGTTATTCTTGCATATCTTAGTTATTCCACCTAATGTCATTCACTTTGACTATGTTCATTTTGTTCTCTCATCAGGCTACACTTGCTTTGGTTGCTGTGACTCTTGGTGTAACAAAGGTAAAATATACCTGGTGAGAGACCGATTCATGCTGCAAATGTTGTAAATTTTCACACATATATATATCCATAAAGGAAAAAAAAAAAGATAAATGAAAGGGAAGGGAATTTTCACAAATATGTTTAGTGGGATTTCACTGGGTATGTTGTTTGGAATCGTCGTTTATTATTGCAATTTGTATATAGCAGATACCAACTGAGCGATGCTTATATTCTGGTAATGCAATTCTAAGTTAGTCTTGGTTCAATGTATTCTTCTAAAGTATTTGTTAAAATGGCCAATATAAATGCAGTATTTGATTTTGGAGGATTGTACTACATTGTTTTTTGGATTCCTATGGAAGAGATTGACAATACATTTGGCATTGTATCGTTTTAGGTTATTTTTGTTTTGGTCTATGACAGTGTCTCCTCAATGTCTTGTATTGGTTTGGAAAAGTTGGATTACAAGGATGTCAAAAGCCCGTTTGGATTGACTTAAAAAAAGTAATCAAAAATAAATAGTCAAACTGAAATGATTTTTAAGTCAAAAAATAAAAAATAGAGGAGACTTTACTTTTGGTTTCTGGCTTATTTTAAGTTATTTTTAAACTTATTACAAGTCATTTTTTACCTTATCAAATACTTTCTAACTTATTTTAAGTCATTTTTTACTTATTTTAAGTTAATTTTTATATTTGTCAAGCACTTCTACAAGTCACAAACTGACTTGAAAGTATGACCAACTTTTAAGAGTGTGTGTTTGGATTGGCTTAAAAGTTGGTCAAACCTACTTTTAAGTTAGTTTTTAACTTCTAGAAGTGTTTGACAAATAATTAAAATGAGTAAAAAAAAATGACTTGAAATAAGTTAGGTAGTGTTTGACAAGGTCAAAAATGTCTTTAAATACGCTTAAAATAAGTCAAAAACTAAAAGTAGGTCTCCCCATACTTTTATTTTTTTGACTTAAAAGTCACTTCAATTTGACTTTATATTTTTGACTTAAAAATTACTTTTTTTAAGCCAATACAAGCACCCTCTAAAACATTTCTCGGAAAAGGATAAAAAATGAATCTGGATTATTCCAAAAGATCTAAATATATTTTGCTAAAAATACCCTCCTGATTATATTTTTGGCTCACTTGTACTAACGTCAACACTAAGTAGGTAAACACATGCGATTTTATATTGCGATATGAAATTTAAAAATTTTCAAATCATGATTGAGGATTTTTCAAATACAAAAATTAATCCATAAGTTCATATTTTGTAAAAAAAAAAAAAAGAATCCACATTTATGTTTTCTAATCATTTATTTCATATGTAAATAAAATTTATACTTGTTTGTCTTCTCAGTCATGTGATGGAGAAATGCAAGTTCAATGTGAGGCTATTGTCCGTACTATGTGGGAGGATTATATTAAAGACTAGTACACTACAACTTATGTTCAATTTTTTTATTATTATTGAATGAAAATTAAATTATTATTTTTTCAAATAGCTTTGTATAGTGTATTATGCGATTTTATAAAATTTGCTTATTTGGCAAGATTGTATAACGAATTGGGACAATTTTAATAGTTTTACAACTTGTGAGATTTTTATGTTTACGAGAAAACATACAATATACAAAATCCAAATTGTATATCCAAACAATACTTCAACTTCATTTCATATCATGATTTCAAATTATGATTTCATATTGCATGGCCAAACGAGCCCAATTAAAATTTACGTTGCATTTTATTACTGGTCTAATCATAACTTTGATCCCAATTAAATAAAATATCTATTCGATTTTCCGACTAACTTACTATACTTTTTCTTTTATTTATACTCCAAAATTATATTTTTCGTGGAGGTTGTCTTTTTCTAAAAAAAAAAAAAATTGTGAAAATTGACCTTTGGTTGTCAATTTTTGTAAAAAGTATTTAATAAATAAACTATATATACAAGTAAAGAGATTTATTCGTCGATAAGAAAAGAAAAAATGTGATTGAAAATTAAATTGATGAGCAAATAGAATCTTGGATCGCGAACAATGATGTATAGAAGCGTTGTTTAGCTTATGTTTCCATCTTTTTATTAGCTTATTACTTACTTTTTTGATTTTTTAAATCAAATCTCGATTTTTCATATGTAAATATAACTAATGTATCTCCTTCGTAAAGGATTTCCTCATAATGGCAATGAACAGTTGCTTCGGGGGTGGCCAAGTAAGGCTTAGCTGATAGAGCAACAATATGTAAGTTATGGATTGTGAAAGAAAAGAAAGATAATTTTTGGATGATGTAGGCTCACAATTTGTACATAAAGAGTAATGATGTTATCAATTTACCCTTTTTTATAAGTCAACAAGCTAAGGACGAATCGTGCACGGTAGTATTGTATTAAAAGAAATATTAGTTGTACTGTCAATTTCTGTAACTACGTGTGTACACTTCTTTTTTTAGATACACATGTTTAACTTTTTATTCAGTGTGTGAGGACAACTGGTAGCCACATATATTTACACTTTTTAGTCATAATTTCAAGGACAGTTACTTTTCTTCTTCAAAATTACCAAGTTCCTTCTCCATCTCTCTTTTCTCTCAAAAATATTTTAGATCTTTGTTGCTAGAAACTCAAACTGCAAAATTGATGAATTCTCTTTGCTACAAATTGGTCTTTTATCGGCGTTGTTCAACAACTCTTTTCCTTCTATTTTCTGCTGATTAGTTAATTTTTCTGAAAATTTATAAGTCCTCTATGTTAGGACGATTGGAGTGGAAGTGATAAAAATAGCCTCAATGCCTTTTCTATTTTTATAATTTAGTTTAAAGATACATATTTTATTGAAAAAGTTTATATTGTTGCTTGCATGTCATTTTTATGGCTTCTTACTATTTGACGTTTCTTGAATTTTGTCAGGAGATTTGAAAATGTGAGTGACAATTCATAGTTCATTTATTTACGGTATAATGTTTCAATTTTTAATATTTTTGTTTGCTTACTGACCTGCAATAGCTTACCTTTTATATTTCTTGATTTTGATGTGTCTTTAAATTTTGGTTGATGTTAGTTATTCAGGTAACGTACTCTGCTATTGTGTGGAACATGTTTTTCTTAACTTAGGAGCAATCCTGAAAGTCTTTGGACTAATTAAGGTAGGATTTGAAGGAAAGTAGATTCTTGAGGGAAAATTTGGATTTCCGAAATAGAAAATATAATGAAAAATCTTCTCGTATTTAGGCTGACGGATCTCTTATTTCACCTTTTAAGCTAATAAATTACTCAATCAATCAATTGCATGTTTTCGAATAGTTTCTTACTTATGTCCTTGATATGTTCAGAGATAATTGATCTAGCAGCCTAGACATGAGTAGAGAAATATATAGGCTTAATAGTTATGCAATGTTTGTGATTGTAATGGTCCATGGTTTTTCACATTTCAAAATTTATTAATGTCCCTCTAGGGGTACACATTTTCAATGAATGTGCTTACAGTTTTATTTGGCTTCTCTTATTATTGTGTTTTAGCGAATTAGTGAATCTATATCAATCAACTAGTATCAAGTCTGAATTGATTAACCTAATTCCTTAAATATGAAGAAAAACCTTTTATATTAGTTAATAAGTTTCATTCTTCATAATTTTCTAAATGTGGTATGGTCATTTTTCCTTTTGCACCGCAAGTAAATAGTAAATGCTAAGCCAAGTTGCTAGTGATACTAGATTCATGGTAGTTGTTGCTTAGTTGGAAGAACTTCTCATTCTTGATAACAAATTATAGTAGAATCTATCACTTTATGAGTCTATTAATGTATCATCTAACCTACTTTAGTGTTTCTTTCTAAGGCAAGAAGAAAGAAAATACCTAGTGCCCCAGTCCCTCCATTGACTGACTGGCTTAGAGGGCCTTCTGCACAATGTCCAGTGCAATTCGCGCATCTGTGGCGGAAAATCCTTGCTTGACTTGTTGATCATCTATCATTACTAGCGAAGCAAGCATACCGATAATCAACTCGCTTGAGAGAACAATTCAAATTACTGGTACTGTCTTAGAGTGAGAACCTAGTCCTTAGCTTTACTTACCAGTTATCTGTCGATTGCCTATTATAATTGAATTCAGTACGAGTTAATTTTTTTATTTGATAGGTTTGATCAGGAGTGAGGACTCCATCTTCGCATTAGGTAAGGAGTTGGAGGAAATCAAGATGCATCTATTTCGTCATCTCAGTATGCTTATAATAAGGATATTTTGTGGTCAAAATAAAACTTGTTCATAATGTGAATAGGCATGAATCATGATTATATTATTGTGGCCAAAATTATTTATTCTAAAAATGAATGTCTAAATACAAAATTCAAGAAACATCAAATAATAAGAAGTCATAAAAATGACATGAAGCAGCAATATACACTTTTTCAATAAAATAAGTACATTTAAATTGAATTATAAAAATAGAAAAGGCACTGAGGTTGTTTTTATCATTCTCCTTCCATTCGTTCTAAAATAGAGGACCTATAAAATTTTCATAATTTTTTTAGAAAAAAAAATAAAAAATTAACCAGCACAAAACAAAAGAAAAAGAGCTCTCGAACAACGTCGGAAAAGGACCTATTTGTAGCAAAGAGAAATCATCAATTTTGTAGACTGAATTTCTTGTAAGATCTAAAATACTTTTTGAGAGAAAAGAGAGATAGAGAAGGAACTTGGTATTTCTGAAGAAAAAAAGTAACCATGCTTGAGAATTAGGACTAATGAGTCGTTTGGTTTGAATTCAAGTTATGATGAAATTAGTTATGATGGAATAAGTTATGATGAAATTAGTTATGATGGAATAAGTTATGATGAAATTAGTTATGATGAGATAAGTTATGCTAAGATTATTTTTATTGAGTGTTTGGTTTGTTGTATTCAAAATAATAACTCTTAAGAACAACATATAAGTTTACAAAAATACCCTTCATGGATGTGAAAAGTAATGTATAAAAAGTGTTTAAAGGGACATTTTTGTCATTTAGTCATTTCATCCCGGGATTACTATACCACCCATGGAAGGGATAACTTATCCCGGTACTAATTATTAATCCCGGGATAAGTTATCCCGGACTTGTCAACCAAACAACAAATTAAGTGGCACTATAATTTAATCTCAGGACTATTTTAAGTTATCTTTCACACCAAACGACCCTTAAAAATGTAAATGGATGTGGTTATCAACTGTCCTCACACAGTGAATAAAAAGTTAAATATGTGTATCTAAAAAAGAAAGTGTACAAACGTGGTTATAGGAACTGGCAGTACAACTAATATTTATTTTAGTACAATACTACTGTTTGCCTTACCATGATATGACAACAAAGTAATAAAATTAATGTTTTCGATATATCATCTTTTAAGTGCTACCCCTTATTTGATTTCAGTGGCGCATTAGCATATCCACACATAGAATTAAAAAATAGAAAACAAAATTAAAAGAAAAAATTGATTTGAAAATTTTTAATCATTCCACTTCAACATCAGAAATCCATAATCGAGTTTCACAAAGAATGGGAAAAATCAATTATCTTCTGATTACCCATTTGGTCCCTGCAATTCGCAAATCTCAAGATCAAAACTTTGACAATCATCCACAACTTTATATGTGAACCTTAATCAAAAGTTTTAAATACCTCAAACAATAGATGCCCAAATAGAAATTATTTCAAACCCAAAAGGGTAAAAGAAAATTAAATGCATATCAAAACAATTAATCAACATATATATACCTGAAAATTGCAGGAACAATTGAAAAAGAATCTTGAAAAGTTAAAGTAATATTAAAGTGACATACCTCTTCTAAAAGATTGCTTCTTTCCAAATACTTTCTTTCCCCGTTTGGTTCTGAGTGAAGATTATTGGAATATGGAAGAATGAGAATGAAAAAATAGAAAGACCTAGAAGAGTAGGGAAAAAAAGTAGTCAAAGGACATGTGATTTAGCCAAGGACAAGTGATTTGCTAAAATAATAAATAAATTGTGTACACAACTTACAGAAGGAACATCAAATCAATATTCAATAAAATACGCCCAAATTTATAGTGGACTTTACAAAATAGGGTTCGTTTGGTTATTGGTTAGAGTTATGCATGTATTAATTATGTATGATTTAGTTATGCAGATATTAATTATACATAATTTAGTTATACCAGTATTATTTAGTTATGTAGAGATCACAATACGTAAATTATTAACTATTAAATATTGAATTTATTGCAAATCATATATATATATATATATATATATATAAAGGAGGATCATAGAGGAGGTGATGTGGCACCTCTCTATGACCTCCATTCCTATTTATCTATTTTCCTTTTTTTTTTTTACTTTTTATGTTTGTTTTTTTATTTATCTTATTTCTAAATGCATTAATCAATTAATGAAGAAACAAAACTGAAAATTTCTAATGGAGCAGTTAGTGAGGAAACACGTTCTGTTTGAGACATCTATTAGAATTAAAACACATTTAAATCAAATAAATGGGAGATGCAAAAACCATCCTTTCATACACCTTCTCCTCTTCTTCTAACCGTTTGACAGGTTATAAAAAGGAGTACCAAAATAGGTTTTGGTCTTATATTTCAACTCATATAGTGTACGTACTAAGATACATGGCAAAGGTATCTTCTTCTTTTATTTTCTTATAATTCGGCCTTTACATTTACTAATTCGTTGTGTCATAATTGTTTCATGTTATTTTACTTTACATTTTTTTCAAGATTATCCTTTTTTTTACATGGCTAATTTTTTAGAGAATTTCTTTCTATACTTGAGATCCTTCTCTTTTTTCTCTCCCAGTAATACTTTTGGACGTATATGCTGCATTTGGTGAGTGTAAATGATGGGTGACTGAGGACTGAGGAGGAGAGGTAAGAAAGGAAATACAATTATAAGGAAAATAAAAGGACAGAAAATCGAATAATAGATTTATGCATGTATCCATGTGTAAACACTCTCACTTTCAATTCAAAGGTTGAGAGTTGAGTCACAACATAGCAAAAAGAATGGGTACTACTAGGGAGGAGTAAAAAAATATTAGGTCATAATTGACAATATTTCTTATTTATTCTTTATATTTGTGTGTATTTCTCATAGCAAAAAGGATGGGTACTACTAGGGAGGAGTAAAAAAATATTAGGTCATAATCGACAATATTTCTTATTTATTCTTTATATTTGTGTGCGTATTTCTCGTAAACATCATCTCATATAGTAAATCTAGCACTTCTATTTTCTTGCTATCGAATATTTATATGTTTAAATAGTTTCTGCATTATAAAGTATCTACAATTAAGTAGTGTCTTCTATTTGATTTATAAAGGAAGTACAGTCCTTTATGATCCACAAGTATGTACCTAAATAGTGTAGAGAAGTT
>JAJOOR010008568.1:0-51574 GCA_036250505.1 Solanum acaule | reverse complement strand
GATTTTATTATGAGTTACTTCCTTCTCATGACTTATGAAATGTTTATGTCTCTTATATATGAGTATTGTGTAAAGATGGAAATGATGAATGGTAAGTTCACTTTTGGTGGCCTTGATGTGGTACTTAGTGTGGATGGTGGTATGAGACGATATTCATTCATTGCACAAGGTATAGCTTGGGGTTGCTTGAGGTGAAAAATTAATGTAATTAAATGTCTTATATGGTTGATTATGTTCTAATGTGAAGAAATGACTTGTATGTTGGTTATGTGTGTATATTATGCCTCTTATACTTATGTGCATGAAGTTTTCTCAAATTGGCATAAAATCATGACTTTCAAATAAAATGTTCATTTTAAGCATGATTTTTGCATGGCTATCATACTTAGTACTTAATTGTGCTAACCCATATTTCTTCTATTTTACTACAAGTGTAGGTTCCGACATTTGAGTTGATTCTCTCTAGTGGAAGCTTTGATTGAGTTCTTCCAAGACTACTGGTATGTCCTCAGGGATTCGAGGACAAGTACTTGATATTTCATGTCTTTCTTTGTATTAGACTTTTGTTAAGGTTTTCGATTGTAAAGGGCAGTGACCCTACTTTGTTTCGAAGACATTGTTTAGATGGCCATGTGAGACTAGTGGACTTCCGCTGTTTTAAATGAAGTTTTGATTGTATGGATTTAAAGAAAAGTTTTAATTTCGTACCATTTTCTTTATATCGAATGTTATGAATGCTATGAGGCTTGTATGAGACTTTTCGGAGTCTTGTACGCCGTGTCGCTTCCGGGGTATAGGCTCGGTCATGACACGGCCTTAGTTCGTTTCGCTTTGAAATGTCGAGTTTGGTCTAGTAAGACCTTTGGTTTGGACCCCGAGACTTCTAGACTGATTTGAGATACATTGTGGTATATGACTAAAATAGAGCTTGAGTGTGGTTCCTATTTTTTATCGAGATGGCCTCCGTTGAAATATTTGATAATTTCATTGAGTCCTAAATGTTGTTTCTTATTGGGTAGCATACTCGATTTGCATTGATGGGACGCCAAACTAATTTTGAAGGTCCGTTGGAGTCTTGAGATTTTTATCCCAAAACCTGGTGTAGCTGCTCACGTGGAGCCTATGTTCGCACATGTGGAGCTGGTCAGTCTATTGACCCTCGCATTACTGACTCTTTCTTTGCTTTAGTTGCGTCGCACCAGGAATGATTAAATCACTAAAGTCCCTTATTTATTTCATCTTCATTTTTGAAACTTTGAGAGCTCATTTTTTGACAATTTCTTGTGGGATTTATTGCTTTGAGTTAGGAGTAGTGCTGGATGTTGTTGAGGTTGTTGTTCTCACGTTTAACCCGTGAGTTACCCTCTATTTCTTCCACTATATTATTTTATTGGTGATTTTTTTGAACTTTTGGGTGCATGATCTATTTTAGACCTTGTTTGAGCTTGGATTCTACCCATTTTCAAAGCACAAGTTTCTTGAGCTAGTTGAGACTCATTGATGAAGTCAATTTTAGAATTCCTTGTGTGGTTTCCACAATGCCATTTTGGCTCATTTTTAGTTCCATCTTTTATTATAGCAATCTAGGTGTCTAAACGACCGTATTGACGCTGGGATTAGGGTTGTTCATAATTATGGTTAATAAATCAAACCGAACCGCAATCCAAACCAAACCGATTTGAAAAAGGGAAATGGGTAAAAATGTCCGTAAACTATGTGAACAAAAATGCCCTTCGTTTATGGTTTGGTCCAAAAATATCCTTATTGTTATATAATGGTTAAAGAATGCTCATTTTCCAAATAAATATACTATTTTCTTTTTAACACATTTTTTCTAATAATATTTTTTAAAATTATCAAATGTTTATTCTACTTCAATTCAAAAAAAGATTCTTATTTTATTATAATTATATTTTATTTTTATATAAATAAAAATTAATGAGGAATATATGTAACACCTCGGATTTCGAAAGAACTAAATAGAAGTTCGTACGAGTCACCATCATTTTCTAGTTTTGGGTCAACTTCAATCGACCACATCTTCTAGCACATAAGGAATTAGGTAGCCCATGAGCTATCAAATTGAAGGTCTTTGAGTCATCTTTCTAACGCCGCCAAGTTTGCTAAATTTTGAGCTCGAAGTAAAAAGTTATGCACATTTGATTGAAGCCTCTCTGTTTAAGGCATTTCATCTGTTTTAGATAAAGGTATTTTGGTCTTTTCCTTTTCCTACTAGGCTTAGCACGCTTTTCCTCACCTAATTAAGGGTCTAATCAGATGCTAAACCATTATTTGTTATTCCTAAACACTTAGAAAAAATAAGAGAGTTCAAGAGGAGAAAGAGCTAGATTTTGAGCGTTCGTCAAGATCACGTCGATTTTCGCCAAGAACATTGTTCTTTTCAGGTATGTAAGGCTTTCCACGGTGATGGACTTGTTTGTCTTCACTCCATACATCTAATTTACCCACAAAATCGTTGTATCTAAAGGTTTCTTGAGTAGTTCTTGATATTTGTTCAATTTCTTAACAATGGAGGTTGCGATTTCTTGTGTGTTGTGGATATTTGATAAGAATCATGTTTCGAGGAGGCTTGTATGAGAATTTCTATGAATTCGTGTTAGGTTTGAGAATCAAGAATAATTTAGGAGGAATCATTCAATTCTAAACAAGTTAGGACCCTAAATTGAGAAGAAAAATTCATCGATTTTCTGGGTAGGGGGTTGGGACGGTGCACCACCCATAGCGCCAAGGCTGTACTTCAGTAGTTTAGGGATTGGGGCGACGCACCAGCAGTGCGCTAAGGCCTGACTTCTGAAGTTCAGGCAATGGAGTGACGCGCCACTCAGTACGCCAAGGTCACCTGGTCTTTTTTCTTTCTATGCTTCTGTCCGAACGTATTCCTTTGAATCATGACTAAGTTCTCCTCTTTGTATTAGCTCCTAAATGCTCCATTAATCCTTGAGAGATCCTACATTTCCTAATCACATGTCTAAATTTACATTCCAAACTTAAGTGAAAAAAAATTCAAGAGTTTTTATTGAGTTGATTTTGAGTTCTTGAGTTCCTGATCCTTTTGAAACTCTATTCCTAATTTTTGAATTGCTATATGTTATGCATTGAGGTTCTTGAGTTGATTTGTTCATGTATATATTTCAGCATGAACCCTATGAATTGAGTATTTTTTAGATGAGTAGTATCGTTGAGTTATGTGAATTGAGTTCCTATAATGTCACTGAGATCCTTGAGTTGATTCGTTCATGTCTATATTTCAGCATGAACTCTATTTTAAGTTATAAATCTTGAGAATCTTTTAAATCCAATATGTGTGTTTTAAACTGAGTGTTTAAGGAAATTTTAAAGAGACATTTTGAGTAAAGTTTAACGGAACTAAGTATTCCCAAATGTATCATTTTTACATTGAGAAAAAAGAAACTTTGATTTCTAAAAAAAGTTTATTAGTTCAAAGATATTTCAGAGCAGTTACCTTTTTAAGAGGATAGTTTGAGCAATTATCTCAAACCAGAGAAAGATAATGTTTTAATATTGAGCATGAATATATATTTATTGGGAGTAGTATTGAGCACCGATAAGGGATGAGTTCAGACAACTCACATTCCTCATAAACCATGTAGCCAACATGGGTAAAGGATCGTACTTTTTAGACGACTCCTTAGTGTTTTTAAGCATAACTTAGTGGATCCATATTGTTGAGGTTTTTTATACCCCGGCAAGGTGTATGACAGTTCTGGCGTGGGCGAGACACTGTATCATCGCATAGCTCATAGTGATGGTTGTCGGTTAAAGAATATCCCAAACAAGAGTAAATAGTATTTTATTGTATCTTTATACATCATGGAGTTTATATCTTATGTTTTATAATGCTTTAAACATTGCATCTCTTATTACTGCTTTTGTATTGGAGTCGAGTTGAGGTGAGTATTTCTCTTAGTCTTGTCAGTTCAATTATCTATGCTTCCAGTTCTCCTTGCATACTCATACATTCAATGTACTGATGTCATTCGACTTGCATCTTATTATGATGCAGATATAGGTGTCCAGGGTCATCAACATGCGCTTCGTTGATACCATTTGCACTCCAGCTAGCTTTGGTGAGCCTTCTTGCTTCCGGAGGGCTTCACAAGTATTTCTTGCTTTGTTATGTTGTTGAGGGTTTTGTCCCGACACCTATCCTAGTATTAGAGTCTTCATAGATAGTCTAAAGTTGAGGAGTCTCTCATCATTTCTTTTTCTTATTGAGATGTTTTTAGGTCTTGAGATAGTTATCTATAACTTGTTAGTTATTTTCAAATATTTATTTGAGTTAAGTTTTAAATTGAGACTTTAAAGTTTAATTTTGCATCTGGAGTTTTCATTTTGCTTGAGTAAGTCTTCCGCTTATAGTCAGCCAGGATGATGGTTCGCTTGGGGACCAATAATGGTTCTCAAGTGCCGGTCACGTCCAGGGTGTAGCCTCGGGTTGTGACAATATACAATGATCTTATATATATGACGTATATAATTTGTCGAAAGGATACATGGAGTTATTTTATTTTAACTGATAAAATGAGATTAAGAGGAAAAAAATTATTTCCAACATTTTTATTTGCGAAAGTGATTTTTAAAAGAAAGAAAACAAGAATAAGAATCTTTAATAATATTTTAATTAGGAAGAAGATATGTTTTAAAAGAAAAGACATAATATATTTATTCAAAAAATTGTATTTTTGACCCATTTAGTAATAATAAGGGCATTTATGGACCAAAGTATTGACTGGTTTGAGTTAATATCAAAGTTTTTTCATATGTGGCTGCGTATCGATTAGTTCGGTTCGATTTTGAAGTTTATCGATTTGGCTTATTGGTTATCGGTTTGTAAAGATGCTAAACCGTTATAGAACCATTAAGATATTGACTTATCGATTATTGGTTTATCGGTTATTGATCGTTATTGGTTCGATTATCGGTTTAATCGTTAAGATTTGACACAAAAAAATATATATTGAAAATCACTTAGAAACAAGGTGACAAACCAAATGAACCATGCACATGAGTTCACAAGTTACATCTTGCTCAAAAGGAAACACTTTTACATTGTAGAATAACACAACCAGAAATAAAAGTTGGAAACCAAACTCTAAGTCAAGGACTGTATATACAAAATGGTATAAATATAATTATTTAATTTACTATCGGGTTATCGGTTAACCCGTTAAGAAAAAACCCCAAACCTTTAAGAATCGATAACTCGATAACAAAAAAAAATTAAAATTGTTATCAAAACCGCTAAACCAATAACGCATTACTGATAAACCAATAACTTTTTTTCGGTTCGGTTTTGAACAACCCTATATGTGAGTTTGAGAAAAAAATTCCTTTTCAAGAATTTGAGTTGTTGTAGAAATTAACAGGATACACAATTTTTTCTCCATCATTGACTTAAGACCCGTTTGGCCCTAAGAATACTTGGGGAAAACTTGAGGAAAACTTGGGAAAAACTTGGAAAGTGGTGTTTGGTCATATAACTTGACAAATATATTTGCCAAGTATCCCAAGTTCCCAAATACTAGAAAAAACTAGTATTTGGGCCAAGTTCTAATATTTGGGAATTTAAAAAAAATCAAAAATTACCCCAAACTTTCATATTTTATAAAAAAATACTTATTATTTATTAATTCCAACTAATATTTGTTACTACCTCCTCCCGGAAAGTTCGAATTCTAATTTGAGTGACAAAATTGAGAAAAAAGAACAATTTATTTTTAATGGGTTATAAACTTATAATTATAATCGAATCAATGACAAATTTGAATATGCGATTAATATATTGTTTTGCCTATATTGTTATTTTGTTGTTGTTGATTGTTATCAATTATGTTATAAGGTTATTTTTTAACAGAATATATTCACTATAAATAGATAATACAAATTTATGGATTTTTTTAAAATAGTTTTTAAAACTTATGAGTGTAAATCATATTTTTTGAAATAGTCAAATATTCTTGGGAAAACTTGGGGCCAAATACACGGTGTAATTTGACCAAAAACTTGACCCAAATATTATTTTTCAAGAATATTTGGAAACTTGGGGCCAAACGCTAGCTTAGATGTAAGATACAAAATCAATTATATTAACACAAATATACCTAATAGCATTATAGCCTATCACCCAATCACTTACATTGGACGCACTGTTCACTTGCTGGGAAAAGAACAACATGATAATATTATTTCCTTTAGTCAAATTTACTTTTGGCTTAGCAGGTGTCATTTTTTTCAATTTTATTTCAACATTGAGTTACATGATGGTCTAATTTGTCACACACAAAGCAATTGTCATTTTTCTCTTGGAAGTTTGATTATTGGATCTGAATTTGTAATCAATTTTCTTTTCATACCTGATATTTTTATTGTGAGACATTATCTTTCATAATATTGAGTTTCGTAGCAATTTCTTTTGTTTTGTTAAAAATTGATTGATTTCTCCAACTTAAATTTTTTAACTAGTTTGTGAAACTCATTGACACGACCTTTACGTATTTCTCTCTAGCTAGTTATCTTTCATTTGAAAAAGTTATCAATAGTAAACTTTTATTTGGTAGCATATTCATTAGTATATTTAGCAAGCAACGAGTCTGAAATTTTCATCGATTCTTTATTAAAACAATATACATTGAACAATTTATTAAAAAGATATTTAACATAATGTGCTTACATATCTTATTGCATAAATTCATTGATTTAGTTGATCAAAAATAAATTCATCAAGATTTAAATATGTTACCACAGATGTCACACCATACATGTCAAGAGTAGAGAAAATATGTCCCTGCTATCTCTTAAAATTTTGTCCATCAAAAACTTTCACCTTTGAAATATCGAAGAAGTGTTTGATTAAGTGTACGAAAGTACAACAAAAATAACATCATGAGATGTTTGTGCAACAATAGTGGTATTGTTAGTAATAGTAGCACATTGATCATTTTCGTAATCCACGATAACAAAAGTAATATCCTTAACAAAAGATATGCTCAACCATCTGCCAATGTATTCAATCAAAAATGAAAAATGATCGTCAAGGTCATAAAGTCAATTGCCCATTATGATAATTTAATCTATATAAACTCAATTTTTGAACATTAGCTACTACTTTCTCCGCCTCATAATAACTGATCACTTTTTATTTTACACGATATTTAAAAAATCATAAATAAAATGATCAATTTGACTAATTTACCCTTAATCTATATTGATGGATAGCAAGATAATTTATGATGACATAAGACATACAAAAGGTACAAGTACTTCAAAGTGGGTGAGAGCAAGAATACAAATGAGTAAATAAGTTTTTAATGAACTCTTTAGAAAGATAAATTTAGGAACTTTAATTTTGTTTAAGCTTCCAAAGAGAAATTATGGGAATATTAAGCATGATGATGATATTAATTATAGGGGTAAAATGAGAAAAAATTAATTAATTTTATCTTGTTTTAGTAAGTGATCAAATAATTTGGGACAAGTATTTTTAGAAAGGTGATCAGTTAATATGGAATAGAGGGAATAGTAATGTATAACGAAAAATAATGACATATTAATATTATCATTAAAGCTAATAAATACTTCCTTTGTCTCTAATTACTCGTCCACTTTTGAATTGACACACTTATTAAGAAAACAATTATTGACATAGTGAGTTTACCATTTTACCCCTATTAATTATGAAATAGATGAATTAAAAATTTAATATTTTCAAAAGTTGTACCTTTTTCAAAGTAATTAATTGAGGGTATAATAGGAATTTTTTTTTGTCCTTTCTTGGTTTGTCAAAATGGACAAGTAATTAGGAACAACTATAAAAGGAAAAATAGACAAGTAATTAGGGACAAATGGAGTATATAATTAACTTGTTTGACTAAGATTAATCGCAAATATAGTTTTATTCATTTTGAGATACTTATAATATTTTTTTCAGCAACCCTTAATACTATAATAACTTTGCTTGGTAAACTATTTTAAGGTAGGAAAGACCACATATATACCAATTGGTATAATTGTTGAATCTACTCAAATGAAAACTCCTTTAAAACTCTTCAAAGGATTAAAATGTGACCAACCCAATCATTACAACGTAATAATAAAAGAGCAACATTCTATAAGCAAGAATTTCTTATAGCATTTGCAATTGGAATTCATTTTATATAATACTCCCCGGTCCCATTTTATATGTCATCCCTTTCTATAAATAGTTGGTCCATAATACTTGTCATTTCATAAAATCAATGCATAAATTAGCATATTGTTCCTTTTTGTCCCTGTGAGTTATTAGCATTGAAAACATACATTTGACCAACTTATAAAAGTTAAGTAAATGATTCATGTTCATTGGTTAAATTAATTAATCACAATAAATTAATTCATATTCATTGATTGAAAACTTGAGTTCCAAAAAAATTAAATAAGGGTAGAAGGGTAAAATTACATCATTTCTTAATGCAAGTACAAAGTAAAAATGTAAAATATAAAATGGGACGGAGGGAGTATATGTTACAAGCTTTTGATTACTGCATAAAAGTAAAACTTGGATGAGGATGTGAAAGATATTTAGGAGTTAAGAACAAAGATTTTTTTTTCCTGTCTCATTTGATGTTTGGTATTCGTATTGAACCTTCAATTAACTTTGGATCATGCAGTGCAGGGCCCATATAGGGGCTGACACTCCTAGCAAGATTTTCTCCATACTCAAGACTTGAATTTGAGACCTCTAATTTAGGTTAAAACAACTACACTATTACATCACAATCCATATTAATAGATCAAAGGTGTTAGATTTGACGCTAATGGACAAGTTAATTCAACCATTTTTTTATTAAGAAAAAAATCAAAAGTACAAAGGTACATATAATATTGTAAGCCACAATAAAGGTGAATGTTATAAGGCTAAGTCTAGAGAGTGCGAGGTGACTAAAATTATCCCTTAGAGCTCATTTGGTACAAAGAACAAAAGATAAATAGTATCGAGATTGCTCTAAAAATGAGTTTATCTCATACTTTCTCGATCCCTAATTACTTATCTACTTTTGAATTTGACACACCTATTAAAAAAATAATGATTGTTATAGTAAGTTTATCATTTTATCCCTATTAATTATGAAGTAGATAAATTAAAAATTTAAGATTTTCAAGAAGTTCTACCTTTTTCAAAGTAATTAATTGAGGATATAATAGGTAAT
Organism: Solanum acaule; assembly: GCA_036250505.1. Classification (NCBI taxonomy): domain Eukaryota; kingdom Viridiplantae; phylum Streptophyta; class Magnoliopsida; order Solanales; family Solanaceae; genus Solanum; species Solanum acaule. The sequence goes on along the minus strand of JAJOOR010008568.1, from coordinate 42,347 downwards.
TTTTTTTTTATCCTTATCAAAATGGACAAGTAAAAAAGAAAAATTGAACAAGTAATTAACAATAAATGGAGTAAAATCACAAAATACTTATTTCGAGATTGTAATATTGTTTTTATCCCAATCCGCTAAAAAAAATATACTCAAGGGAGTATGATTGTAATTATGAGAGAATCTTGGGGCCAATGTAAGATTTCAACATTCACACTCTCCTTCTCCCTTTCTATTGAGATCCAAACATGGAAGTTGCTCTATGAGTATTCCAAGAAAACCTCAAAAAAAGAGCAAAAGATGACATAACTGAAGAGTGAACAATCATATGGCACAACCTAAGAAAACCCTGAAAAATTTCATCCCTCTTTTCATTCTCCTCTCTCTTTCTGCTCTTTTCCTCTTCTCTTACCATCCTACAAACTTGAATTCCACCAAATCTTTCTCCTTTAGCCCAAACACCCCTCAAACCCACCAAAACTTCACTTTTTTAATCAAAGTTCTCACCTTTAACCGTCTTGAGTCCCTCTCTAGGTGTCTCAATTCACTTTCCAAAGCACATTATGATAACCATGTTGTTCATCTCCATGTCTACATTGATCACTTTCAAGATTCCCCAAATGGGTATGTGGAAATCAACCAAAAATTGAATCTTTCGAAAAGAATTCTTGATTTTGTTAATGGGTTTTCTTGGAAATATGGGGAAAAGTTGGTTCATTATAGGGCTTCTAATGCTGGACTTCAGGCTCAGTGGTTAGAGGCTTGGTGGCCTAGCTCTGATGATGAGTTTGCCTTTGTTGTGGAGGATGATCTTGAGTTGTCACCTCTTTATTTTCGGTTCTTGAAGAGTTTGATTGACAATTATTATTATAATGAATCCAACTTTAGTCCTATGATTTATGGGGCTTCCTTGCAGAGGCCAAGGTTTGTACCAGGTACTTAGTTTCTTTTCATTGCTATTTCTTTCAAAGATATTAGTGTTGTTTAACTTTTGTAGAAGAAATGATTTCTTTATGGTAATCTGTATTTGAGTATGCTGTAATTATATTTCTGTGCACTTCTGGTAGTTAAGGAGCTATACTTTGATTAGATGTAGGTACACAAATCGTTCCTTCCGTCCTTAAGTTTTTTCAGACGACTGCAACAATGCTAGGTTGTTTTTAGTTTTGTCTAGCTCATTTTTCTTTTTTCCTTTTATTGTTCAGCCATATTGTTAGTCCACTAGGTGTTTTATTGGTCTAATGTAGTGCTTGCTAGGTATGATTTTTTGCGAATAATCGCTGATTCATAATGAAATTGCAATTGCATTTTGTCATTCCAGATAAAAGAATCGTGAACTTAGCAATCTATATTTTTATAGTTCTGTCATTAAATCTAATCAATTTTTCTTAGTTTCGAGTTATACTTAGCATTGTGATGTTGTAATCAAAGTTGTCAGTATCTTGATGTATGCTCCTAGCGAATTATGTTTTAGGTTAAGAAGAAAAGTGCAAATTGGTTCGTGTTCAATGAATGTAAGCAATCTGTTATCAGGTATGTTTGGAGGGATCATCTGAGGATACAACAACAACAATAGCAAACCTTGTGTAGTCCCAAAAGGGGGTCTGGGGAGGGTAGAGTGTATGCAAACCTTACCTTAACCTACTATTTTTGGAAGACTCCCGGCTTGAGTAATAGAGATCAGAGCAACTAAAAGAAAAATATAGAAGAAAAAAGGGAAAAATATAATAGGGAAAACATAACATAACATTCAAAAGAGGAGCAATAACCATAACCAACCAATGCAATAACTTAAGCACAATAAATAAGGAGTAACAAAAGTTGTAAGACAAGCAACTACGAGAGAAATGCTACTACTACTGGTATAAACACGGAAACAAACACAATGCACCAACCTATCCTTGCTAGAAAAGAGACAACGCTCAACTACCTACTAACCTTCTACCCTAATCTGCGACCTTCATAACCTCCTATCTAAGGTCATGTCCTCGAAAATCCAAAGTTGCGCCATGTCTCGTTTAATCACCTCTCTCCAATACTTCTTTGTCCTACCTTTATCTCTCCTAAATCTCACTGTGGACAACCTCTCTCACTTCCTCACTAGGGCCTCTGTGCACTTTCTCTTCACATGCCCGAACTATCTAAGTCTCACTTACCTCATCTTGTCCACCACAGAGGCCACTCCCACCTTGTTCTAGATATCTTCATTCTTTATCTTATCTCTCCTAAGTATGACCACACATTCAACTCAACATCCTCATGTCCGCCACTTTCATATTTTGGACATGAGAGTTCTTAATTGGTCAACACTCTGTTCCATTCAACATAGTCGACCTAACCACTATTCTGTAGAACTTTCCTTTAAGTTTTGGTGGTATGGACTCCAGAGGTGAGCCTCCATTTCATCCACCCTACACTAATATGTGTGTCATCATCATCGATCTCCGCATTGCCCTAAATTAAAGACCTAAGATACTTGAAAATGTTCCTCTTGGGAGTGTATCATGTCTCACTTCCATGCCTTTTTTGCGACACATCAGAGGACTTGCACTCCAGGTATTCAATTTTGGTCCTGCTCAACTTGAACCCTTTAGACTAAGTTTGTCTCCAATCTCCAACTTAGGGTGTGTTCGGTATGGAGGGAAATATTTTTGGAAAATGTTTTTTAATTTTCTCATGTTTGGTTGATCAAAATATCTGAAAAATATTCTCTAGGAAAATCAGTTCCTTAAAAATGAGGAAAATGACTTCCTAGCAAGTTTAACAAGTGGCATTTCGCAGTAATCTCCCTAACCTTCGACATACCTCATCTTCACCCTTACCACCCCACACCCTCACCACCCACCTCTCATAATATTTGCTTAGGTTATATACAAATACTTTTAGGATAATATTTTTGTTTATGTAACGAACACAAGAAAATAAGTAAGGTTCCACTTATTTTCTTTGAAAATATTTTCCTTCATACCGAATACACCCTTAGTGTTAACTCTATCACGAATCTCATCAATCAGTACTATGTGGTCTACAAATAACATACACCATGGTACCTCACCTTGGATATGTCGTGTCAGTTTATCCATCACCAAGGCAAAAAGAAATGGACTAAGAGCCGATTCGGGTGCAATCCCATCACGATTGGGAAGGGCTTTGAGTCTCCTCGCACTATTGTTACTCGTGTCTTAGCTCTATCGTACATGTCCTTAATCTCCCTAGTGTAAGCCATCAGAACACCTCTAGCCTTCGAGCATCTCCATATGACCTCCCTAGGCACTTTATCATATATCTTTTCTAAGTCAAAGAACACCATACATAAGTCCCTCTTCCTCTCTCGATATTGCTCCACTAGTCTCCTCACAAGATGAATGGCTTCGGTAGTAGAATACCCCGGCATGAGACCATACTGGTTCTTAGGAATAGTCCCACCATACCTTACCCTTAACTCCACCACTCTCTCCCACACTTCATAGTGTGGCTCAACAACTTGATTCCCCTATAGTTGTCGCAATTTTGAATATCATCCTTGTTCTTGTACAATGGAATCATTGTACTCCACCTCCATTTTTCAGACATTTTTGTTGTTTTAAAAATGACGTTAAACAACTCGGTCGACAACTCCAAACCCACTCTGTTTATGTTCTTCCAAAATTCCATCAAGATCTGATCTTGCCCAATCACCCTACCCCTGCACATCCTATAAATAACAACTTTAACCTCCTCAACTTTTATGCTCCTACAATACCCATAATCGCAACGACTCGCAGAATGCTCCAGATCACTTAGCATAATGTTCCTTCCCCCCCTCATTCAAGAGTTTATGGAAATAAGTATGCCATCTCTACCTTATGAGTGCCTCCTCAACCAATGCCTTGTCTTCCTCGTCCTTGATGCATTTCACTTGGTCCAAGTCTTGAGCCTTCCCCTCTCACCTTGGCTAGCCTGTACAACTTCTTATCCCCTCCTTTGTCACCTAATTCACATACAAATGTTGAAAGACTGCCCTTTTTGCCGCTGTCAGCACTAACTTCGCCTCCTTCCTCGCCATCTTATACCTTTCCCTGTTCACATCTTTTTTACCTCCTCGTCCTTGCTCTCCACCAATTGCACGTAACCAACTTTCTTTGCTTCGACTTTCCCTTGGACTTCTCCATTCCACTACCAATCCCCTCGATCACCTCGAGACCCTCAACACCTCTCCTGTTGCCTCGCTAATGCAACTAGCCGCTCTATCCCACATATCACTTGCATCTCCACTACATCCCCAAGCCTCCATCTCCCCCAACTCCAGATTGTTGGCAGCCGTCAAGCCACCTCATTTGATCCTTGGTCGACCGCACCCAACCTTCTTCTTCCTCTTCAACTTAATCTCCAAATCCATTGCCAAGAGCTTTTGTTGGGTTGTAAGATTCTCACTCGAGATTAACCTTGCAATCCTTACAAAGACCTCTATCACCCTTCCCAAGGAATAAGTAATATATTTGGGTCTTCGCCAAAAGTACTCTGAGGTAAGATTCATTGAGGATCCATGGTAGTGAAATAAATCTTTCTGATGTAAGTTGTTCTTGGATAAATGAACTTCTCTCTGTGGAAAGTAATGAAATTGGGTTGTCTGCAGCTATTATCTTCTTAATCGTAAGTACTTATCACATGTAATGTTTTGTCTAAATTGCCGTAGAGAAGAAACTGGGGATTGATACAACTGTAGGAGTTCATTCATTTGTCTATCTCTAATCTCTCTTGGACACAACAATCTCCCCATGATTTTGAGATTTTCATTTTCCTTGGATAAGATTATGGTTTTGAGATATTGATCTATGTGAATGGGCAAAGTAATGTTAATTGTATATATCATAACTGAGGAAGAAGGCAAAGTGGATTGTTGACAGCTACTCATTGGTTTGCATTGAGACATAATTTTGTATTGGATGCTTTCTTATGGTATCAAATATAATCCTTGATTTTTATGGATTACTCATGCAGAAAGTGAAATGTTGTATAAAATATACCTTTCTCTTAATACAGACACATATCTGGAATTGTGTTTAATGAATTCTTTTCAAATGAAACTTTCAAGGCCTTAATTCCGAACTCTTTCTGAATGAAACTTTCACAACCTTCTTTCTGAATGTAACTTTCACGACCTTCTTTCCAGGGGATCTCTTCAATTTAATATAAGAAAGGACATCCTCGGGAAAGTATAACAAATTAAAGACTATTTTGGCATTCACTATTAAAAAGAGATAAAATGAATGAAGAAAGAACATAGTTGAAGAATTAACTCCTTTTAACACTGCTCTGATACACGGCGAAAGTGATCTTTCCCTCTTGTGGAAGCCGGTATCTCTCTTTCAAAAGAGAGGCTTGACGTGGAAGTGTAAACTTAGCTCCATAGTTTGGCTAGAGGTGACCGACCTACCAGATCGGAGACAGTCGAGAATGATCAACTATCTAACATATTCTGAACGACGGTGAACTAAGACATGAAGAGTGCAATGCATATGAACACCTTTTTGGAGGCCTCTGGTAGTGGAAGATGAATAATTACGTAGAAATAGGTAAAACTATGAGAGCAAAATAATACCTGGCCAATTCCCCGGTATTGATTGTAGACTTTGCACATATCCCTTTTAATTCTTTTTCTAACACGAAGACTGTATATATGTACTCATTAGTATGCCACAGCCCTTCGCTTCAAAACAATCAATCAGGACCAGGCGACCAGCGTTATCCACGGTTCTATCTGTGGAAGTTCATACTTTAAAACTCACTTTCTAACATCCCTTTCAATGCTTAATCAATAGGAGAAGATAGACGTAGACAGAAGTTGCGGCTGTTGCTATTTAATTTCCTTCCACTCCTCTAGCTTTGATTATAAACGCTCTTCTTCCAATAGGAGTTATTCTTTGCCTTGATGCTGTGAGAGCTTTCGATCCTTGAGTATGAGTACTCCTATCTACTTTTTGTGTTTATGACTGGTCCTATTAAATTAGTTGCACATGAATTCGGTCTTCCTGTGGTCGGGGTTCCTAAGGCATATCTCATATGTTCAAAGATAATTTATAGAGGAAGAGTACTGACGTCCAAAATGTTATCTAGACTATTTGTTCCTTCTTTTTTTTTCTATTTGGAGAAAACTTAACTATCGATGCCCTTAATTATCAGAACAAGATTTGTGGCCCTTGAGCTAGTTATCATCTTCTTTGTAACACTCTGTTTTGAGATATTTTGGCTCATTGTAATTATAATCATCAAAGTACAAATCAACCTTATAGCCTTTTGTGCTACCCACCTGGCGTTGTTAATGTGCTTCTATGTCCATAACAGCAGGGGATTTTTAAATGTGTCTGTTATTACATTGTTGAAACATTCATGTTGAGAACTTTAAATAAATGTGTGTCATGCTTTTCCAATTTGGTAGTTGAAATTGTAGATATGATAAAACTTCATAGACTAGCTCTTCAACACTCTTAATATTCCACATTTTGGTGTATGGGGGTCCTCCCCGAAAAGTGTAAATTTCCATGAGCCATCCTGTATGCTTCATAAAATTTAGAATACCCTAAAACCTACTTTAGGTAACTTTTATTTTCACTGAGGAATACATGCCCATCATTGTTTTTTGCAGGTGTATGTGTTGGTTGGATATTGGAGTACTTTTATGCTCTAGAAATTTTATCATTCTTAATATCCTCTATAACAATCTTTAACATTCATGTGCTACTCATATCTGTATGATATAATGTAGTTTTGCCAAACAGGTAAGCATGGAAACAAGATGCAGATCGATGATGGAACTCAACTTTTCTTGTACCAGTTGGTTGGCACCTGGGGTCAGCTTCTGTTTCCAAAACCTTGGAAAGAATTCCGCATATGGTATGACACACACAAGGCCAAGGGATTGAAGCCATTTCTTGATGGGATGGTAGTGTACTGCCTGAATTTGCTCTTCTCGTTGCATTTTTTAGTGAAGATATTGACAAACCTATTAAAATTAACTATTACTCTTACTGTAAAATGTTATTTGCTTGTAGGTGACAACAGGATGGTACAAAAAGATGGGGGAAAGAATCTGGACACCTTGGTTCATTAAATTCATCCATGCTCGTGGTTACTTTAATATTTACACCAATCTTTTGCATGAGCGAGCTTTTAGTGTGTCTCATCGCGATGCTGGTGTTAACTATGGGAAATCGGCTGGGCCAGATTCTTATTTAGTGGATGAGAAGTCTTTTGATATTAACCTTTTGAAGATGCAATCTTTGCAGAGTCTGAAGTGGTACGATTTCTGTTTCAAGGAAGTTTCTCCAGGTAGAATTGTACGCAGTTCAGATGATCTAGCGTCTGTTCTTCAATCAGTTCAGAAATCGAGGACTATACTATTTGTGAACCTACAACAGGTGTCAGAGTCAATTATTAGGAATCTTCTCTGCCACTTTGAAAGATTGAATATCCAAAACTATGTCTTATTGGGTCCAAAGTCCTATTTCCTACTTGATCTTGCAAGAAGGGGTTATCCCGTGATTGACACAGACCAATTTTTTGACAGTATTAGGCTACAAAACTCGATTAACTTTGACAAATCACATGAAAAATTGGGCAAAGAGATTGTTGTGAAGGCCCACGTAGTTAGAAAGTCCTTGGAACTTAAATACAACACATGGGTTGTTGATAGTGATGTGATTCCTCTCAGCAGTGATTCATTTCTTGATTCGTATGATCCGGCTAATGACTTTCTTTTGGGGAAGAACTTTAAACTTGTCTTCATACGAAATTCAGCTTCAGCTTTAAAAATTTGGGTCGACAATGTTTTGGACAAAGTTGTTGCCTCGGTTGCCACTTTAAAGACTAGAGGTTCAATTGCCACAGAGGGAAATTTTGTAAATCTAGTTGAGAAGTCATTGGAACAAAAGAAAACTACTTTTAACAGGGTTGATGAAACTGATTTTAGTTTGAACATCAGTTTTATGGATGCTAACCAAACCTCTTCAAAGAATGGAAGGAAGTTTGCCTTTTGGTCACCTGAGATGGGTTCAGAACGGATACAAAAACGACTTGAAGAGTTTGCTATGTGGGTTGTGGATAATGATTTATCGTGTAATGCAGTTGTTTGTCATCCATCATAGCATATGGAGGTGTTTATCTATGTATCTATCGTTTACTTATGATGTCTGCCTATAGTTTGATGGATTTTACATGTTGATATTGAAGGCAAGAAGATCGGAGAAGAACAAAAAAAGGCTCACTCTTCAGGAATTATCGCTGATATCAGACATGTTTTGTAAACCATCGTCAGTTGAAGGTAATCGTTCCGAGTCTGAATTAACAAAGGATGATCTGTTTTACTCTTCTTCGCTGAAATGATTCTATTAGCTTATTGGTGGAAAAGGAACTGCAAGAAAACTCATTTTTGACATATTGTTCCAAGTCTTATGTAAATGTGCCAGTAGTGACATTATGACTGATTCATATGTCAAATATGGCTACTTATCTTGCTGAAGATCATTTGTGTCAAATCTGAAGATCATCTGAGCAATTTGCAACTGGCCTCTAGAAACCCTGTTGGTACAATTTTTATTTTTTTTTATTTTTTATTGTTGTACCGTGAATTCGGGTTTAAACAACTTGCTGTAGATAATCGATTTTCATTGGGTGATCGGATATAATGAGAATTGCCTTGGAGGGATTTAACATAATGGTAATAGTCCAGAACTATCAACAATAACAATAAGGTCCAACAATAACCCTCTACTTGGACCCTAGTAATCATCTGAACTGAATTGTTTAAATTTTCAGGCATCGTGAATCAATACATCTCTCATCTCAATGGTACAATATAATAATTTCCTCATAGGCATAAATTGTTCGATCCGTAAGTTCAATGTAGTTGTCTGGTTCGTAGGCTCAATCAGCCCGACCCATAGGCCTGGTGTATCCAAATTTGTATGGGTCTAATGAGGCCAGAACAAGCCCATAGGTGGTAACCATACGATAGAAACATCATAACTATAACAAGTAATCATAGTGACCTAAACACAATCATAACATATTTTTCTACACCGCTAAGTTAGAAAAAGAGTGTTACTGATAGACACTATATCATGATATGGTAGTCAACTCAATAAGATAAGGATATAAGTCAAATAACGACAATATACAAGCTTAGGTCATCACGATCATGTCAAGACAAGAATTAAAGCTTTAACATACCTTTCAACTTAAGCCTCAAATGTGTCGCTATGAAGCTCGACTAATCGAAAAAATGAATCGTAGACAATCGGTAGTGCTTTAAGGTCGTCATTACAACTAGACTAGTTTAACTCAACAAATGAAATCAAAACCCCTACCAACCAATAACTGATAACAACAAGAAAAAGCAAACATCTTTTTAATGACCCAGTTGGTCATTTTTTGAAACTTTCATAAAATTACCATTTTATCCCTCCCGATATTTACCCTGACTTATTTCTAATTGTGAATTTTGTAAGTTTTGAGTTGAAATGCTAAAGTTGTTAAAAAGTGGTTTTCGATGTCTTTTGGAGTTTCGAGGTTGGAATGAAATTCCGTCGATTCCACCAGTTCTAGAATGTGAAAATTGGTCTATGAAAGTTGTCGGTTTCAAATTATGAGTCTTTTTGATGATTTGAGGTCCTAAGTTGGAAATTTGTGAAATTTTAGCCTGTGGCTTGACTTTGGTCAACATTTGGTGTTCGGAGGCTTGGATCAAAATTTCGAGAGTTACGTTAGATTCGAGGGATGATTTTAGGCCTAAGTGAGGTCTTGATTGAATTTTCAGAGGTTCCGAACTTGATTTAGCCTTTTTAGGTGTTATGTTCATTTCTTGTTACTTTCACGAGTTTCAAATTAAGGAGACCTCAGATTCATGTTTCGATGGTTCCATTGAGTCCGGAACATTGAGTATAGTTAAATTGCATATATTATTTGTGTGTACGAGATTCCGAACGAATCCCGAGGATCCATTCAATGATTTGTGTTTTGTTGGTGTCTGCAGGCCTCGCTTTTGCGAAGACTTGTTTGCTTAAGCGAACTTTGCAAAAGTGAAGGAGTCTTCGCTTTTTTGAGAGGGTCCATTTTTGCAGGGTTCGCAAAAGTGAACATGTGGTTCGCTTTAGTGATGTTTGCTTAAATCTGGGTCCGCTTTTACGATTTCAAAGGGGGTTTTAGACTTACAAATTTTGAGGTTTTAGCCACACTTTCCATTGTTGAACTTTGTAAAACCTTTGGAGGCGATTTTGAAGAGATTTTTTGTGCTAAATCATTTGGGTAAGCCTTTGTAACTTTAAAACTTCATTTTCCATTAATCGTTTATAAATTTTAACATCAAAACTTGAGATTTTAATTGGCAAATGACAAGGTTTTTCGAGAACTTGAGTTCTAAACTAAAATGGTGATTGTGAACTGATTTGAAGTCCTTTTTCAAAATGATTTTCACCAATGAGTTCCAAATTCCTTGGGTAACATTTTCAAGCAAATATTTTTGTATTCAAATCTCATTTCAGAATTGAGTTTTTGAGTTGATTGACCAATTTTCAAAGAGTATGATATGAATATTGTTATTTCTGGTATCTTATTGTGATCACTTGATTGAAATAGATTGTGTGGCTTTGGACATTTTTCGGAAGGGGAAGACTCAAGTCTTGGATTGACTATTTGGTTGAATTAAGGCAAGTGATCTTCTAAACCTTGTAAATCTAATAGAATCGTGTATTTCTCTTCATTGCGTGTGTTGGTAGTAATGAGAATGAGGTGATGGGCTCATTGTTCCACTTGATTAACCTTAACGAATAAAAAAGAAGTTAATAAAAAGGCAACATGTTGATCATAATGCTTTGTGAATTACCTTGGTGTAGACCCTATTTGGTTGATTGATGAAATGCTTTGATGACATTAAGGTGTACTTGCTTGCTTGAATTGTTGTCTGTTCCGTATAGTGTGAAACTGCTTATTTGTATTGATTGTTATACACCGTGATGATACATGTGATGTCATGCCGAAAGAAAATGGTTCTAACAAGAGCTATGATATGGAGCCGAAGGGAAATCGTTTCCGGCTAGTGATGTAATATAAAGCCAGAGGGAAATGGTTCCGGTTAGTGATGTGATAATGTGTCGAAGGAAATGGTTCCAACAAGTAATGCGATATTAAGCCGAATGAAAATGGTTTCGGCTAGTGATATGATATAAAGTCGAAGGGAAATACTGTCAGCTAGCGATATTGTGTTGATGAAAAATGGTTCCGACAAGAGTTGACTATCATGATTTGATGCATTTTGTTATTTGTGATCGATCTACTTGTTACTTGTGATTGACATTTTTGATACATGTTGGTTGTTGAACTATGACTATTGAATTGTGTGCTTAAACCTTGTGAACCGTGTATTGTGAAATTATTAGGTTGAGCTTATTTCTGTGCAAGTTGTAGTTTGAGGAGGTTCGATTGGAATGAAAGAAGTATTCGATTTCTAGCTAGTTTACCTTTTTTTTTGGTTTTCTTGTTGAGTACCGTGTTGGTTGGTACTCACTACTTGCTTATACACTTATGTAGGTTCTGAGCTCGGTACCCTGTGATTGCTCTTCTTCTCTCCTATTTTCGAGGCTTGTCAAAGGACTTTTGAGAGGTAGCTAATTGTCATCCCGACGGGCCCTCTTATTTCTTATTTTATGCTCTATTCTATTTGAGAAACCAAGACATTGAGACTTGTAATTATCTTTCATTTCTAAACTTTATGTATTAGTGATTTAACTTGTACACGTGACAATCATATTTTGGGGTTATAATAGAATGAATAAGTTTTCCGCTTTTATATCTTGTTCTTGTTTTATTTTCCGCATTCGTTTGGTTTCGTTGGATTGAGGCTGACTTGTCTTGGTGGGATTAGATAAGTGTCATTATGTCCATTTTTGGGTAATGGCAATCTCATAAAAGCAGCGATCGCTCGAGGCAGTAAGGCATACTTCAGGTCGTTTAATCCGACAACTATTGTACGCGACTCCGAAAAGAAGCACATCAATCCTCTAGTTTCAACCACCTTAAATACAATATTAGCCTTTAATATAAATATTCCCTCTGTCCAACAATAGTTGTCCACTATTAACTCGACACACCCCTTAAGAAACTATAAATAGAAGGATAATTTTACTATATCACCCTTTGAATATAATTAGTACAATATTTTGAAAAATGTAATAGGGAAATGATTATAATTAATGATAAGGATAAATTAGAAAGTAAGTATAAAATTATCCATTGATTTCATAAAGTAACAATTTTTCTAAAGTTACGACTTTCTATCATCATTTTATGGCTCGATATAATCGAAAAAAATCAATATGACAACTTAAGAATACGAGGGGGACATTAAAAAGGAAGCTTACTGCCTGAAAATTTCAACTAGGATTTTGTTTCAAAGCTCTTTTTGGCTTCTAACTTTAGTCTCAAAATTTCAATTGGCCTCATACATATATTTCTTGATAAATCACTAATTTAAATTATTTTCCCAACATACAGTGTTTTCAAAAACTTTTTGGGGCGAGTTTCGAGGCGGAGCGTAAATTAAAGATGTAGATTTATAAGGCGTAAATTCTAAAATTTGAGGCGTAAGTTCCGAGCATAAAAATGTAAGTCCTGGGCGTAAAAACGTATGCCCAAGCGCAGTGGCGGAGCTAGAAATTTTAATAAGGGGGTTCAAAATCTGAGAAGTAAACACACGAACTAGTGGAAGGGGGTTCGACATCTATTATGCATACCTAAAAAATAATTTTAACCATGTATAAATAGTAATATTTTTCGCTGAGGGGGTTCGGATATGCTGCCTCCGCCTCTGCCCGGGTGTTTTTAATTTATTTTTTTGAACTTTTTTTGCTTTAAACCATATTTTTATTATTGGTGTAATGATATTTCTCAAATAGTAATTATAATACTTTTTATCTTCATTATTGATTATTAATACTTATCTCAAATAAAAATCATAATATAATTTTCATATATTATAGGTTATTTATAAAAATATTATTTGTAAAATCATTGAAATGTTTACTTTTGCTTATTTTATTAATAATAAAACTATAAAATTGAATATACATGAGACTACGCCCCGTAGATCTATGGGACTTACGCCCCGTGTCTCGAGGCTCACGTCTCGCCCCGTACTGTATAAACCTCCTCGCTTCATGCCCCGCCTTTTAAAATACTGATCTCATCGATAGTTGATGTAAAACCTGATAAATCGACTTGTCAATAGTACACTCATTATATAAACATTAGGAAATTATGAGAAATTGCATTATACTCAGTAAAAATACTAGAAAATTGAACAGGAGAGGGTTGGGTCAAAACACAAAAATATAAAATTGTATATATATATTTTTTGGTAGGTACGTACGTGGAGTACGTTGATAGAAACCACATGAAATATACGTAGTAGTAGTTTGGAGAAAAGAAAAGAAATGATGGATACAGCTATCAATTACTCTCTCTGTTTAAAAAAGAGTGGTCTAATTTGACTTAGCACGAAGTTTTTGAAAATAAAGAAATTTTTTAAATTTTCTGGGTTTAAATTAAAATTATGTCAAATGAATTAAATTGTCCTTTAATTTTGTGGCCTTAAACATGTCACGTGGAAAGCTGAAATTAAAATGTTACAAAAAAAAATAATTATTTTTTTAAAACAGATTGAAGAGTAAAGGAAGTCAATTTTTTTAAAACGAAGGAAGTAATTAATATCTACTACCAAATTATTATTTTATTAATATCACATGAAATTTGCAGCAAACAGTATTATTCCACCGACACTCTCGCTTTCACGCTACTGATAAGATTGTACTTAAATCATTCAATTTCTTTTTGGATGTTGTGCTCCTCATCAAGTTGAAAAGACTTATACATTACTAATAAATCCATAACTAGTTATATCATATCGATAAAGAATTAAATTCTAATGATTTTGATATATATATTAAAAATGTATTTGTGAATCAATTTAATGGAAATAATAGAAAAAGAATGAATGTAAAAAAGACGAATATTAATAGTTTTTTTTGTAAAAAAGACCAATTAACTGATGGACATTATTTATATACATTTTTTTTGGTTTTAGATATTTGTACTTGAATTTTACTATGAGCATGCTATTGATTAATATTCATTATGTCCCTAATTACTTGTCCACTTTTTTATTTTTAGTTGTCTTTAATTACTTGTCCATTTTGACAAATCAAGAAAAAACAATTTTTTTTTACCTATTATACCCTCAATTAATTACTTTAAAAAGGTAGAACTTCTTGAAAATTTTTAATTTTTAATTTGTCCACTTCATAACTAATAGGGGTAAAATGGCAAATTGACTATGTTAATAATTATTTCTTAATAGGTGTGTCAATTTAAAAGTGAACAAGTAATTAGAGACTGAGGGTCATAAATATTTTAATATTTTATTTTTATATATAATATATTTCTTACAAAACATTATTACACAATATTTGAATATGACTTTCGTACAGAATAATTTTATAAAAAGTATATTGTTATAATGAATATCATTCCTATTATAGGTAGGATAATGTTATAGAGAAGTAAAACATAACATAAAAATATTGATTTCATAAAAAATCAAATTATTATAGTGAAATATCATTATAATTTAATTTGACTGTACTATATATAGCATAAAACAAAATACACAACACTAATTATTTCCATTTCACCATACATTGATTTGTCATTTAGTGTTCATCCGAAATACTATAATAAAAATAACTTTTAACACTCAAAGACACTATAACAAAAATAATATTTAGCGATCAAAAATAATATTTAGCGATCATAAATACGTATATTAACAAAAATAGTAAAATAACTATAACTATGACAAATCACGAGAATTCAGTGTACTTGAGTGTCATGGAGAAGTAATGTTGAGTGAGATATTTTTGGAAATAATAAAGATAATATTTTTATGTAATAAAAAATGAGAATAACAAAAGGAAAGAGGACACGTGACCCCTCGTAACACATGGACTGTCAACTAAATTCTGTGTAACAGAGAATAAGTAAAGTAGCATTTGTTTTTTAATTTATGTGAAATTCTATAATTTGGATTATAAAAAAAACAGAATGGTAGATTCTTTGCCGACCAACAAGTACTTGCTCAAATGAAATCCTCTTCTAAAAAGGTTAAAAGCATCTTACATATTCTCTCCGTCCCATTTTATATACGATAGTTTGATTTGATACGTAATTTAAGAAAAAAAGATAACTTTTAAAACTTGTGTCTTAAAATGAGTGATAGAAATTTGTGGCGCTATAAAACATTTCATTAAGGATAAAATAAACATTTTAAAGTGAAATTGTTACTCAATATAGAAATATGTCATTCTTTTTTGGACTAATTAAAAAGGAAAGTAAATCATATAAATTGAAACAGATGAGTACCTTATTATGATTTTAATTTTTTTAAATATTGGGGGGTTTGATCATGTTTTGCGTCAATCTACAAATACATTAGTTTATGGATGCGTAATTATGTTGAAAAAAGTACAAGATAAATAAAAAAGATATAAAATGAAGAAATCAAGAAAAAGATATCAATAACAATTGATTTTATTATAGGGTAGCTCATGTTTCTCTTTTTTTTGGAGAGTTTTCAATCGTGATCCAAGCAAAGAATCAAAGCAAAAGGCATACAAAATAAGGCAGTACAAAAAAATAATAACATAGGTGATGCATACTAGTTAGTACTATATTTTATAGTATTTGATTTGTTTGCATGAAGGTCATAGTCATAATCGTTTTGTGTTTTAATTTTACATGTTTGAATAAATTTGAATAATTAAGATTTATATCAAAGTGTTAATATTGATAATTAAGATGTTTATTCAAAAATTTGTACAAAAATTACAGGGCTGTTAGAATGTATGCGTCCACCAGTGATTACAAGACCAGGTCCTCAGACAGAATAATAGTGCCGACAATAAATAACTCAAAGTAGATTAGACACAATGATTTTATGTGGAACCCCCTTGCTCAAGGGTGGTGAAAACCACGACCTGTACTCACAGGATTTCAATCCAAACTCCATTTCATTCAAACAGAGCAAAGTTTTAGATTACAAACTCTTGCAACCTAGGAATTAAAACTTTTTAATCCCTTCCCCGGCCCCTTACTGTAGCAACTCTACTACAAAGGAAACTAAGCTATAACTCTATTGCCCACTAAACCAACTAACTTTAGTTGATCTAGACTTTAAGAACCCAACAAGGCTAACTCTAGCCACCAACTCCAATCTCAAAGATAACAACATAACCGAGCAATAACTCTGCTGCACCACACATCAAACTAACTATAGTTGACACTCCTAGGCAACTCTACCCAAGAGAACATCAAAACAATGATGTAAAGAGGCTTGACTAAAACATAGATGATTCGACTAACTAACTCTAGTTAATACGACTCAAACTAAAAACTTAGACAAGCAGATGATCTCCTATCCTTTATAACTTAGGAGTAGATTTACAATATAGGCACATAAGATACAAAGCTCAAAATACAACAAAAAGCTTCAGCACTCCATCAGGTCCCTTGTTGAGTATGAGCAGTGTTCTTCTTTGTAAGCTTATGAATTTTCAGAAATTCAAATTAAACTTTGTTTGCCAAATCTTGAGTTTGTGTCTTGTGAGAAGAGACTATATCAAATGGACATAAACCCCTTGGGACGACATCATTGGCTGAGAGCATGCTTCTCTGAAAAGGCGTGCACCAAACACATCAGAGTTGACAGCTTTCTAACAGCAGTCTTTTTCACGTACGCAGTCTTTCCAGGACCAGGTCCCTTGCAGTGTTATTTGATGCTTGAGTTCTTGAAAAGACTTACTAACTCTCTGTCTTTTTGAATGAATAATGTTGTTTGTTTATTGTTGTATATATCAATCACCAATAAGAGTTTTGACCACTGAAACAAACAACCTCGTCCGTTGGTGAAGTACGCTGCACTTTTCACCAACCAACCTGACAAGACAACTTTACAGCTATACACCATTTTAAACCTGGACGAGAGCACTCTGCCATGGACCGGGTCGCTGCATTTGTGAGGATCATCAAAACACCTAGAATACAACAAGGGCAAAATTGTATCTAATTTCACCATTAACCACCGCATGTCATTATCAACGTAACTACTATTACCTCAACTATCATCCTTAACTATAATTATCACTATTGTCAATAATCTTATTATCACAACTAGCCATTACTTACAATCAATCACTACTAACAATCACCATCACCACATATATACATCACCAACCATCTTCACCATTCATAACTGTCACTAACTCGCTATCACTATAATCGTTAACCACTACCGCTTGTCGTCATCAACACTAGCGCGCTACTACCCCCGACCACCTCAATAATCTAACATCATTCCTAATTGATACACACAATCATCATCGCTAGTCATTATCCACCAATTGTCATACAATTTTTTAAAAGTACTTTAAGCGATATACTTAATGCAAGCTCTCTCTCTATTTTTATTCTTGTCTACTCTCGGGGAAAAAAACGGATGTATGTTGATAGAGTTTTAGGCTTTTAATCTAATGATCATGGGCTTAAGTTTTATTTTTAACTAACCTCTCGCACCTTTTCACCATTGTTATTATTGCAGTACTCTCAATAAAAGAATGAAACTATCAATTTGGCATGTTCCTCATCAATATAAAAGTACCCAATCCCCCTATTATCAATTTGTCCATAGTTCTTCAATCCATTTTTTCATAGCCTAAGTTTCTAAACATTTAAGAACATCAATATACCATAGTAGAATTCACAACTTAAACATCTCTTATCATTAATACATTTTGAGTCGAAAAAAGGTTCATTCCTAAATATGGAACATCTCCTTATTTATTTAACAAAACTATTAATTAAAATGAGCTAATATTACAATGAATTTGACATCAAACCAAACTCTACTTGCCCCAACTTCAATTTAATGTGACTCTTTTTATAATAGTATAAGTATACATAGGGGTCCACTCTTAATAATTAGATTAGACAGCTGTTTTAATTGACTATAAATATCTATTGATACAGTACTCAGGAATATGCCAAGGGCTCTTTTTCACTAATTTACTTCATTAATTTGATGTATGAATTAATCTAATTTTTTTATGTTATCTAAAATTTAGATATTAAAAAAAACTAATATGTAATACAGGTTGTTGCTTTTGATATTAAAAGAGTATGTTCAAAGACATAAAATCATAAATAATAAAAAGGTAAGGAATTAATTACGCCTTAATATAAGTTGCATGTGATCACTAATGTGTATATATATTTATATATATTTGACTATTATTATTTTAGATAATTATTCAATATTAAAGATAGAAAAGAAAAGTTATAATAAAACTTTCTTTTAAAAAAAAATTGGACAAATAAAATAATGTATAATATATATATATATAAAAGCGAGAAAATATGAAACGCGTGAAGTATTTATAATACACGATCGCATATTTTCTTGAAAATGGGTAAAGAAGAGATTCGAAGGAAAAATACCACACACATCCAAGAGTCTAGCCAAGCAATTAATAAAAGCAAATCAGGTTTCTATAACTATTTCAAATTAATATACAATAATAATTTAATTTACGATTAAATATTATAAATATTTGTTAAATATTTTAATTTATAAATACCAATGAGTTCTTGTGAAGCCACATATATCATTCTAGATCGATGAGACAATAAAGTAGTTTTTTTGTTTCAATTTGCTTTGTCTTAGTGGGTAAATGGATTGATAACATATATACAATAAAATAATTGAGATAGGTGAAAACACATTTCGTCATATATTTTAAAACGAGTATTGAAAACATTCTTAAACTTGGCATAAATTATTAGTTTTATTTTCGAATTATTGACAGTTTTAAAAATACCCATTTACTTGACTAACTAAACTTAAATACTCCCCGATCTTGCAACATGAGTGAAATATACTTCCAAATTCTCATCAAGTTTAGAGATATTTTCAACACTTCTGTCACCTTTTTATTAAGAGTCTCATGCTCCTATAAGAGTTTGAGACCACTTGGCACTTGCTATGTCATGTGATAGATTAAAGGTGTATCTAAGTTTAATTAATCAAGTAGAGAAACTTTTTAACGCTATCAATAGTTTGTAGACGAAATTAATAATTTATGTTATTTTCAAGATGATATTCTCTCTTATATTTTTTATGAAAGAAAGTAGTGGTTGGGGAAGACTTTATAATTAAACATAAACAATGCCTTTAATTGGGAAAAATCAGTACAATCAAGAAGAAACTATAGCTAAACTAAAAAGAGAACCATTTTAGTAAATTTAAGAGAGGAACAAGGTCCTCTATATAAAAGCACAAAAGGCTAGTACCACCACTTCTCTTAACAACTAATACTCCATCTTTGCCTTTATTCTTTCTTCTTTGTTCTTCCAAACAAACAAAGAATAATGGAACAAACTATTTTCAACAATAGACTTTCATGGCTTCTTGTCCTTATTTTGATTTCCTTTTCAAAATCAGTTGATGCTTACAAGAATTACACAGTGGGTGATTCTTTAGGTTGGTTTGATAATCTTGAAAAACCTCATGTTAACTATGACAAATGGGTTGCTAACAAAAAATTCAGCCTTGGTGATTTTCTGAGTAAGTTTTCTTCTTAATATTTAACTTATATACGATTTGTATAATTTAATTGGAGGCAGAGCTAAATTTTTTATTTAATGTGTGTTTTGGATCATAATTACTTTTGCTTACTGAATTCTGAATAAATTGCTTGTACATATTTAAATTTATAAAATTTAAGTTAAAATTATTAAGTTCTGATGAACCGATAACTTAATTATTACAAGATGATTTGGTTTGAAGCTTTTTGAATGTATTCCAACTATTGGTGTCCATAAGTTTTCTTCTCTCTTTTTTGTGTGGGGTAGGGGGCATCATTATATGATAACTCTGTATCTCAATGTGTAACAAAAATAAAGCATGGAACAATCTTGATTTATGGATCTTTGGATTTTTTATTTTGCTTACGATTACATATATGATGGATCTGAATTTATATATCCAAAATTGAATTTTGACAATTTTATTTGAGGGATGAATGATTTACAAACTACTTTACCAAATACATTGATCTTTGTACTAACTTTTTTTTTTTGAAACTACCAATTCCTCACTTGATTTTGATGTATTGGAGTTTTTTTTTTATAATCACAAACAGCTGTATTTCTTGGCATTATTTAGAGTTTGATAAGTTAGTTGTAGAAGTGTGTTAGGATAAGGTATTGTACAAATAACATGTAGTGAGCATATGCTTGCACATGTTCCAAACATAGAAGCCAATTCATCATTCTCTCTCATAGCAAAGGCCAGAGCTAGAGACCTATGTACTACTGATGTCAGAAGCGGAGCCAGAATTAAGAGTGTGAGGTTCTAAATTTCTTTTTTTTGTTGTTCTAGATGCAACCTCATTCGATAAATTTCCTTTAGAAAAGAGAGAGGGAGGTTTGAACCCACAACTCTAGCGTGAAAAACATTTTCACAGTCACTTCCTTAGCAGTGAACCGTCAATCAATTTTATTAGGGATTCACAAGTTAATATACATATATATTTATTTAATTTTCTAGTACAAATACAGGGTCTACGGAAAAGCTATTGGGTTCGTCTGAACCTATGAACCCCCACCTAGCTCTGCCTCTTACTGACATGAGTGAAATACGCCCTTAAATTCTTGTCAAGTTTAGAATATTTTTAACATTTCTCTCAACTTTTTATTAAGAACTACACGCTCTTACAAAAGTTTGAGATTATTTGATATGTCATGTGGCAGAGTGAGAGTATATTTAAATTGAGTTAATAAAGTAAATGGAGTGTTTTTTAAGGCTGTTAATAGTTTAAAGATGAAACTAATAATTCACGTCAAGTTATTTTCAATATTTCTCTCTTTAAATAATTCTGAATTCATAAACTTTTGAATATTATCTTAATTACTAAAATAATCTTTTTCTTTTGTGTGTTTAATTATGCAGTTTTTAATACAGACAATAACCATTCAGTCACTCAAACTTACAACTTTACCACATACAAAAGTTGTGACTACAACAATGCCTTAGACAATGATACCACACAATGGGTATCTGCAGATCCATCTTCAACTTCAATTTTTCCAGTTACAGTAGCAGTGCCACTATTAAAAGTTGGACCTACATATTTTTTCTCTAGCGATTACGATGGTGAACAGTGTGAAAACGGTCAACATTTTAAAATTAACGTAACGCATGGTCAAGGATTGCCTCGAGCCCTTAAGGATCCGTCTGATGATGACTCAATGGCTCCGACTAGTCCAATTTCTGGTGATGAAGAATCAGCACCAGATACGATTGTTCCTGCTTCGTTCGATCATCCACGTGATGTGAGTACTGATGATAGTCCTGAACCTTCAAATTCGATTTCACTATCGATGTTTTCTAAGGTTTTAGGTATTCAATTGAATTGGGTATTCGTTATGCTTGCGTTAGTTTTTGGTATTTGTTGATTATAGGACTTTAGTTCATTTTTTGGATTTACTATCTTTTTGGAGTCGTTTGGTTTGTAAACAAAGTTATGTATGTATGTATTATAGTACAAAGATTTTTTTATAGAAGCAAATAATGTTATATGGTTATTATTATGTGGTGGATAATAATTGAATTTCTCAGCTACATTACTATATCTGGCTCCTTATAAATGAACAACTTTAACACTTTGTTGAGAGGTTTGTTACTTAATTATTGTTTCATAATGTATTATATTGTGTTGTATTGTATCGTATTATATTGTTTTAATGAATACAATGTTTGGATTAATTGTATCGTACTTCGTTGTTACATAATGTCGTACATCCATAATTTGAGTGATAAATCTACCAAAAAAGTAGTTTAAAGGGTAGAGCTATTATGAAAAGATAAGATAAAAGATGACATATGATTATTAAATAATAAATAAAGATAAAATGAGAAGAAAATATTAAGATAACGGTGCGATCACACCAAATCGGACGTTACATAGATTGGGTCTTTCCGTCGTTACCTAACGATGGATTTAAACGATACGATACAATAAAATTTAAGTAACAATAAAAATCAAACATGGTAAATAACATAATATAACATAATGGGATAACAACCATCCAAACAAAGTATAATGTGTCTCAATATTTTATTTTGCATGAAAGATACACTTAATCACATAAAATATCTAGTTTATTTACTCCACTTAAAAGTGAAATTAGTTAATCATGATATTTTATAATTGGATTAATGATTGCCACTACAAATTAGTCAATGGAGAACAAATGCATGTGGAAAGGTTGGGTAACAAGTCCCACCTGGAATATGGAGATGTTCCTCTCTCTCCAGTTTTTTGTTTGGAGTAATTTTATTCATTAAAGAGAAAATATATAAAGTCTTCGTTAAATTAGTATTTGTTTGTTAAGAAGATATCTAAATTTTGCGGAAGTCTTATGATCCTTCTAAACAATTTTATATTGGTATTAATATATCATTTATGGCCACCTGACAGTGAAAATATAGTTCACTCTCTCAAGGAGAGTGAGAGAGATGAACTAAGGTATTTTATTTTTATTTTTTTCTCTTTTTATTGTACTTTTTCATTTTTATATTCCTTTCCTGTTTTTCAAATTTTATTTTCTATTCAATTCTTTGTTTTTCCGGTCTTCTACGACAACATTGATAGTTATTTTCGTTATCGTGTTTGTTTTTTTAATAGGAATAATGAAAAGGTAATAAATATGAAAAGGAAAAAAAGAAAGAGTGAGATGGTTACTCTTAGCCACCATCTTTTCCAGTGAAAAAGCATTTTCTGACGACAAATATATGCTTTTTGAACTGCGTTGGTAATGAATTTCATCATTGGTGTTTAATTTTTTCAATAAAGATGATGAAAAGATAATAAAAGTCAAAGGAAAAATGGAGAGGACTGCTAGTCACCATATTATCCGACGAAAAAACATCTTTACGGCAATAAAAAATGACATTTTCCTACCACTTCTATGTTCTACCCAAAACAACATTAATTGATGTGAGCTTGAAATAATCGTATGTCACTTTTCCTTTTCTTTTTCTATTTGTGTTGCGGGTAATACTTTTGCTTGTGTTTTGCAGTCTAGTACTTTTGGGTCATGGGTCATGGGTCATGGACTCATATGCTTTTGATCATATTTTTGTAAACAAATCACTTATGTACGGTGTTGTTTATTCACAATTGCTTCCAATTATTACTTTAGCCAATGAGATCCAAACAAAGCCAAAATGGGTTGGAAAAGCCAAACCCTTCTCTTTTGTCACTTTAGACTTTGTTCTTTATGTCCTCGATTCTCCCATCTTTAGTTGTTTGACGCGTCCTACATTGTGGTATAATTGTTTTTTGATGATTTTTTTCCTCATGTAGGACCACAATACAAGACAAATGATTGACACAGAATATGAATTACAAGGTCTTTACTATCTAACCTCTTCAAATTCCTACAACATGTTCCATAACAGATTTTCTAGCCCTAATTTACAAATATTTGGGACATCCAAGTTTATCCAAGCTACAGAAGATGGTGCCTAGTTTGCCTAGTTTATCCACATGACATTATGAGTCGTGTCAACTTGAGAAACACATATGTGCTACCTTTTTCCATAGTACTAAGGGTCGTCACAATCTATTTTTTCATTAGTTCATTATGATATTTGGGGTTTTAGTAGAGTCAGTTCACCTTTAGGTTTTCGTTATTTTGTTAGTTTCATTGATGATTATTCAAGATGTATTTGGATTTTCTTAATAAAAGACCGTTCTGAGTTATTTCTAAATTCAAAAGTTTTTTTGTTGAAATACAAAATCAGTTTGGTGTTCTTATTCGTACTTTTCGTAGTGAAAATGACTTACAATACTTATCCTCTTAGCTTCAGGAATTTATGACTCCCCAAGGAATTATTCACCAAACATCTCGTTTGCATACCCCTCAGTAGAATGGTGTAACAAAAAGGAAGAATAAGCATCTCATTGAGATTGCTCGTACTCTCCTAATTGAATCCATATTCCGTTGCATTTTTGGGACAATACAGTCCTTGCATCTTGTTATTTAATTAAAGAATACTCTCATCTTCTACTCTATCCCTCATCGTGTCTTTAGGAGCACATGTTTTGTTCATAACTTACCCCTGGTAAAGATAAATCAGACCCTCGTGCTTTCAAATGTGTCTTGGTTACTCTCGAGTTCAAAAAGAGTATCGTTTCTATTTACCTGATCTTCGTCAATATCTTATGTCCCCCGATGTCATATTCTTTGAATCTCAACCTTACTGTACATCTTCTGATCATTCTGATGTCTCTGAGGTTTTACCCATACCTCACGTCTTATCTGTATATACTATTGAGGAATCTACAATTACTTCTACATCTTCGGTTGTAGTGCCACCACTCTTGACTTATCATCGTCATTCACACTCAACACTAATCCAGATGATTCATATCATGCGCCGAACCCTGCTTCTATTGTGGACTTGCCTTTTTCTAGCCAATTGATTGCACTTCAAAAAGGTATACGATCCATTAGAAATGTTAACCTATATTATATTTTCTTGAGTTATCATCGTCTCTCATCACCCCATTATGTATTTGTATCATCTTTATCCTCTATTTTCATTCCTAAGACTATATGTGAAGAATTTTCTCTTTCGGAGGCAGTCTATGCTCGAGGAGATGTCTCTTTTACTTATAAATGGTACTTGGGAACTTGTCTCCCTCCTGTAGGTAAATCTAATGTTGTCGTTGGATTTATGCAGTCAAAATTTATCTAGACAGTCAGGTTGGTGGACTTAAGGCTCGCCTTGTTGTCAAAAGATATACTCAAATATTTGGGCTCGATTATAGTGATACATTCACTCTTTTGGCTAAAATAACATATGTTCATTTTTTCTATCTATGATTGTCGTTCGTCATTGGCTTCTTCATCAGTTAGACATTAAAATTCCTTTTCTATATAATGATTATGCGAAAAAAGTCTACATGGAGCAACCACCTGGTTTTGTTGCTCAAGGGGAGTAGTAGCCTTGTATGTCGATTGCGTAAGTCATTCTATGGTCTCAAACAGTCTCATTGAGTCCGGTTTGGAAAGTTTGTCATGGTAATGCAGGAGTTTGACATAACTCATAGTGGAGCTGATCACTCTATGTTTTATCGGTATTCTGCATCAAATTGATGTATTTATTTAGTTGTTTACGTTGATGATATTATTATCACCAACAATGATCAAGATGATATCACTAATTTGAAACAACATATCTTTAAGCATTTTCAAACTAAAGACCTTGACAAACTAAAATATTTTCTAGGTATTGAGGTTGCTTAGTCTAGATCAGATATTGTTATTTCTCAATGCAAGTTTCCTTAGACATTCTCAAGGAGACAAGAATGACGGGATGTAAACTCATTGACACTCCTATGGATCCAAATGTTAAACTCCTTTCGGGACATGGGTGTTTTTATTTAAAATAGAAAATACGACGAGTTTTTAAGAGTCGCCACTTAATTTTTAAAGTAAAATCAAGAAAACTATTTTTTTTCAAAAGATTAAAACAGAAATCTAATGAAAATATTAAAGGGGGTTCGGGGTTCATATTAGCATTTCGGGAAGGATTTGAAAGCACCCGAAATGTCCGCTAACATGCGGTTATCCGGTAATTAACTATTTGGCTAAACAATTTTAAAAAAAATACACATACTTGAATAAATAGAGGAAATAAACCACTTTTGAACTCATTTTCTTAGGGGAAGGGAAATAAGGATGTTACTTACGTAAAAAAATTAAACATCCTAAAGTCAAGTAAAATAAAATATATTTTATTTAATTTTAAAAAGATATGATTGATTCATCTATTGGGGAATTGAATTAGGGAAAAAACCTCAGAATTAATTTAAACAAATAAACGCAAGGGCAATTAAGTAACAAAGAAGAGAGGATCTGGGACCAAGTCCGGTTTCTGTTCGCCTGGGTCGGTACTTGGGCCTGACTTTTGCTTTTTGGACCTTTGGCCCAACACTTGGTACCTGTCCTAGACTAACACAATAATAATCAAAATAAATGGGCTTTTGGCCCAATAATTACAACAATACAAAAGCTGAAAATTTAAGGTTCTTTTAGCCCATTTTCAATGCAATATACAATGTATACGGTTGATATATATCGATGTATTTCGTGCGTATCCACCCTCTTTTCTCGCTCTTAACACTTGTACGTCGACTTTAGGGAACCTATTCTTCGATTATATTGATCCGATTGACTCAATAAAAGAGAATTAGGCCTCCTTGGCCTATTTCGAGATGCAAGGGAGAACATAGGAGTTCATGTAGAACTTGGGCAAATTTCACATGCAAACAAAGTAAAGGGAGAAGAGTTAATTTATAAACCAATTAAGAGAAACAGGGAGAGGATATACTAGATTATACAAAGGAAGGAAATGAGATGTATATATCCAAATTAACAGAAATCAAAAAAAGATGTGCTGGGAAAAATAGAGACCAATCAAACTTTGAAATTTTTTAACAGGAATAAATAAAGTAAGCACGTAGATAGGTTGCTTATAAAATAAATGGGTCAACACACAGCTTGTGCATAACAAAGACAAATACGGTCAAGTTCACACTAATTTTTAAGATCAAATAAAATAATCCAATCTTTTCCGAATATGAGTATTCATCACGACATGCTAAAGGAGGATGATACTAATATTCATATTAATGCCTTAAGCAATAGGAACATAATGTCTACCAACCATACATTAAGTTAACTAAGAAAATGGAGAATAGAAGCTATCAGTGAGCAATCTTAAGATGGAAATGAAGTTGTTGTGAACACATACAAAGGCTTATATCATTACATATCTCTTAACATACGAAACTAAACACCCATCTTGTAGTTGAGAAAACATCAAAAAATTGCAAATGATAGGCATCCTTCGACTAAAATCTAAACAGAATGGAGACTTAAATTAGATTCAAACATGACACACTAAACAATAGGACACTCATAGAACTGCAAAACGGAGAACCGAATGAAAACAGCCGACAAACAATAGATAAAACAATATTCATCCTCCAAATTAATCAGTTCCGAAATCTGTCTCGTTTTCGAAAAGAGAATGAAAGTAAAACATAAATTCCACTACATCTAGATAAGCAGACAAGCAAACGAGAGGCAAAGGATATAACAAATTCGAACAAAAGAATATAAAAGCAACAACATATCCGCAAGGCGACAAAAACTTTAGTTCACAGTGAGATAATTACACCATCAAAATCGGCCAAGAACATATGTATTATATTAATATCACCACCCAACTAACATCTAATAACAAACAGCCACATAACGAGAATTTTACGACATTGGAAAACATCACATCGAAATAGAAGAAGAGATGAGGAGAATATTATGACGGAGGAAGCGTTACATTTCTTTGAGCAGCGACTAGGACAACAACGAGTTGGAGACGACTGACTTCCACCACCACACAAAAAATTCGAGAACTTCAAACTCAAACGACAAATCAGAATATCCGAACCGACTTCGAATAAAGACCCCTTCAAGAACTTGAGACTAGAGAATTGTATTCGAATTTCTTAAGTGTAAAACCTCAGTTTTTCTTTTGCATTCTCGATATTTCTCTTTAATATTTTTCTCCAACCTCTAACATTAAAAATGAGAAGAGCTTATATAGAGAGAGCTAGGGCAGATTTGGGGGGAAAAGATGAGGGTAAAATCGGGTGAGGAATCAGATGAATTTTCAAAATTTGAAGTTCAAACCTCCTTTGAGGATAAGGTTTCCAACAACTGGAATTCGTGCCATTCTCAACGGAATGAGAATGGTATCCATCTGATTCAAGGGAAAGGACGAACCAAAGACACACGATTTTGATACCTGGCTGCGAAGGACGACGATGCACCTGCTGAAATTGTACGAGGGAATATGAGTAAGATGACGCGCACACGCGATTGGAGCTAGACTCGAATCGATTTTTGCTAGGTTTCTATTTTTCCTGGAGTTTGGAATGTACGCGTTCTTCGCTGGAAGAAGAAAATGTGTACAAGGGTCTGTTGGTATTGTATAGGATTTACTGGTGGGTATCTTTTGTTGGAGTTGGAATTGAAATGGGTTACTGGAATGGGCTCAAAATATGGGCCAATTGGTGGAGGAATTGGTGAAAAGAATTGAGTCTGAGAGTTATGAAGTGGGCCATTGAAAATTTGGGTTCAAAATTGAGTTAAGTTGGGGGTCAAAGATGGGTTAGATTTTGGAGTTTAAGAAATAGCCAAATTGAGTTAAATTAACAAATTCGGTTAAAATTTAAATAAGACGAATTAATATTAATTAATTAACGAACTTCTTAGTCTTAACGAAATAAAATAATTAACTTAATTGTAAACTAATGATTCAAAATTATAACCATAATTTAAACTAATCTAATTTAATAAAATACTTACTAAAATTAAAATCTTTCTGAGATGATTTTCGAATGTTTATAAAATGTACTAATTATATATAAAATTATCTAAAACACATATATTATTTAATTTTTTTTATAAAAAGTGACAAAAATATTTAAAATAACTTGCAAACTATTTTTGAAATTTTGTAAAACTAATTATTTTAAATCGTTTAAATTGAAGTAGCTCGATGATTAATGTATATTGTGAAGGTTCGAAAGTGGGTGTCAACAACTGTCCCTCGTTTGACTTGGATTGATGAAAGAAATTCGAGGCAAATGAAATTGACAAATCCAATTTTGACTGACCACATATTTATCTTTTGGAAAAAGGATTTGGTACGGTCTTTAGGAATTATGGCCGAACCCCGAAAATGGGTTTCCTACATATCTCAGGCTATATGAGAATGCATGTCACTTGTAGTTTGATACGCTTGATTTGACGCACGATTTTGAAAGAATTCAAAAGTCATTCCAATATCGGATTATGAAGAGATTGGAATGCTCGAGAATAAGATTTATGAGAGAATATGAGAATACAGCCGAGTTCTCAACATTGAGCCCGCCTACATATCCTTCAACTTAGGGAATCAGGCTGCTTGTAGTTCGATTCAATCGGTTGAAAAAGAAACTTAGTATGTTAAGATAACCTTCGGTTGGGAAGAGTGACAAAATAAGTCGAGTATGAAAAAGAGGCTTGTAACCACTTAGCCATGAATGTGGAGCTCTTCACATCCATAAGTAAGAACTTACACATACATAATTTTCAAAGATCTTGGTACATTGTCACTCAGATTGGAATGATGCCTCCGATGAAAACCAGAACTTCCGAATGCGAAACTAAAATCGGTGAACCTAATGAAAAACCCACATGCCTTCTGATAAGGGTGTGGTTTGATTGTGGTGGAAGTCGCTCCTCAGCTCGCGTCCTAATAGTTTGACATTTCTCTTTGGATTGTGTCCCAGTTTGCTGCTAAAAAAAAGTTTCATGTTGTGTTGCATCCTTTTTTATATCGTCCACACCTGTGGTTTGTTTTGAAAATTCATCCTCTTGGATGCTCTCGACAAAGAGTGAGATAAAACTCATTAGCATAAAATGTAATTCAAATGGTGAGATAGTGTCTTTTACCATGTGGACACTTAGCTACTCCCTTCAAATAATTGACGTCAGCTTTCTTTTAATTTGACATTGAGCAAATAAAAATTATATCTCGTATTTTCAATGTAATTCTTCAATGTACTCTTCTTTTGATATGAAGTTATAAGAGATAGATTGATGTAGTATGTTAATAGCTCTATTGATGATGTTCTTGCAAATGAAAATAATGATGATAATTCTTCATTAGTAAGATGACTACAATCCATTGGTAGGATGGTGTTGATCCATTGGTAGGATAATGTTGCTACATGATAGGATGATGATGATGTTCCATTGATAGAATGATGATGTTGATGCTCCATTGATAAGATAATGATTCTTCATTGATAAGATGATAATGTTGCTCCATTGATATGATGATGATGATGCTCTATCGATAGAATGATAATGTTGATGCTGAAGATTCTTTGGTAGAATGATGTTGATTCATTGGTAGGATAATATTTATGATCCATTCATAGGATAACGTTGATCCATTGGTAGGATAATTATAATGAAGATTCGTCGGTAGGATGATGTTGATCCATTGGTAGGATGATGTTGATAATCCATTGGTAGGATAATGTTGATGATCCATTGGTAGGACAATGATAATGAAGATCCGTCGGTAGGATAATTTTGATACATTGATAGGATGATGTTGATGATCCATTAGTAGGATGATATTGATTATCTATTGGTAGGATAATGTTGATCCATTGATAGGATGATGTTGATGATGCTCCATCGATAGAATGATGATGTTGATGCTGATGAAGATCCGTCGGTAGAGTAATGATATTCCATTGATAAAATAACTATGATGTCCCTCTAGGTGATGGTATTATCACATTTACTCTAGGAATGTCCATCCGGGTGGTAGAGACGATGTCCCTCTGGGTAGTTCACACTACCGTATATGTTGAGAATGATGCTTTCGCTTGTTCCTATTTTGAACACTTTATTTTTGTTGTAACTCAGGTTTCGCTAGGAATTTGAACGAGGTGTTGTTGCTTGTATTCTGAACTCTTTCTTTTTCTTGTGAAAAACTCCAATGACTTTCCTGCATCCACAAAAAAATCATCAATTTTGGGGAGCACCTTGCCCTTTTGACTTCTCCATATTCGTTGAATGGAGAAATATGAGGAGCTTTGAGGCAATCTTATAGACCTGCATCCACAGAAAAACTGTTAGTTTTTTTTTAAAAAAAAAACAAATTGATCTATGTTGACTTCTTCAATCGCTTGCTCCTTGTCTTGCTATCTTCGGTTGATCGCTCTAATCTTTTTCTTGTCGATAGACAAGACAAAACATTTTATGCAACAATATTTGAAACATATAGATAAAATCTTTAAGAAAAAGGTTTTCAAAAAAGCTGTAATTGAAAAAGGTCACTGTCAATTGTCATGTCACGTCAAGCTTAAATGAACGTTCTTGGTTCGAAACTTTGGTGTGTCCGATAGCTTGTTCTGGAGAATTCAAAAATCCTTAAAGCTTGGGAAATTTCTGACATGGTTCTCCCGAAATCTACTATAATTGGGAAGTTTTGTAGTTGACTCTGAAATTCAAAGGTGTCAGAGATTGCTGCAGTTGACTATGAACTTTAACGATGCTAGAGATCATTTGAAGTTAGCTTTAAACTTCTAATATGTTCAAAATATTCGAAATATTTGAAATTTACTACAAACTTCTAGTGATGCTTGAAGGAATTTTTTAGGCCATCCTCAAAAATTTCTATCCCAGTTAGATGTCTTGGGGTATCTCGAACTGTTGATATAAGACTTGTAGAATTTTTGAGACCCTCTCAAAATTTTTGTCCCAGATGTAACTCGCAATGTATCTTCAATCTTGACTTGTTGGAGAAAATATCTTCCTCTTTAGAATTTTTAAGTCCCTTTCAAAAATTCTGTCCCAGTTTCTATTGTAAAGAAAAATAGAAATCTTATGGGAGATATGATCGAGT
Source organism: Solanum acaule (assembly GCA_036250505.1). Classification (NCBI taxonomy): domain Eukaryota; kingdom Viridiplantae; phylum Streptophyta; class Magnoliopsida; order Solanales; family Solanaceae; genus Solanum; species Solanum acaule. Next base: position 10,672 of record JAJOOR010008568.1, on the reverse strand, counting down.
CGTCGTGGCGCCTACGTATCCCGTTGAGGCAGGAATCATGTCAAACGTAGTTCCCTTTTTGAGGACTAACATGAATAGGAAATATTAAACAAGGAACCGATCGAGGCTGACATAGGCCGCCTACGTATCTCATTCTTGAGAATTCAGGTCGATCGTAGTTCAAGTACAGGAGGCGGAAATATTAAAAAGGAATAAAGGGGTGACCAAGGCTGACATAGGCCGCATAAGTATCTCATTCTTGAGAATTCAGGCTAGACGTAGTTCATTACAAAGGAATAAATTCTAAACTAGGCGAAGACAAGCAAATAAAATGATTACAAGTAAATAAGAGAAATACGAACTGAAACCTCACACATAATATCTCTTGACAACATTTAAGTAGATTGATAACTTGTGAGATCTAATGTTCATGCTCAAACATGTGATGTCATCAAACAAATGTATCGATGTGTTCGCTAAGCAAACTGATGAGTTCTCTTTCCAGTTTTGTTAGATAGACACCAGTTTTGATTTCTTTGATAGGTTCATCATTTTCCTGGTTCACTATTCTGATCTCTTCTGAATTTGGCTTATCGTGACTTTCAAACTGTCTGAACTCCTCAACCAGGTGTTTGGGTACCATGATCTTCTCATTGTAGTCCTCAAATTCCTCCGCATCTACCCCATTTTGTTCATTCAGCTTGTGACATGACATGATATTGACAGATTTGAAAATATTTTCACTGAAATCATAGACATATATTGTTAGATAAATATAAAGCAAGTAAAGCAAATTTTTGCAATAAGGGAGGTTTTAATTTGAAATAAGAAAATAAGAACTTCTGCCATGACGATAAATCATTTTGGCTTTTTCAAAATATTAGGAGGGAGATTAAAACAAAATGAGGCAAAAATAGAGTAAATGATGGGTCTCGAGTCTCATTCGAAACACCACCAATTTTTAGAAATAACATATAAAATTGTATATGTCTACCAAGATGAGTGAGGAATCAAGAGCAGAGCGGATGTCCAGTTAGGCATTTGCTCTTTTGGCTCGATGTCTAGTATGACTGGTGTCTCAATCATCTCTTCAAGCATAATATCACTTTCTTTGAACCAATTTTTTATTCCTTCCCCTAGACCATTTTGCATTGGAAAAGATTGACATAAGTGAGGCAATGATTTTGGAAAAACTTGATCGATCTTCTGCTTGTTCTGACCCTCTTTTGGCACCAAAGCAAAAGCTTGATGAGGTGCCATGATCACAAATTTGGATTTATCTGTTTTGATTAGAGGGACTACAATTTCTCAAGTTTTTCAAGGTTGGCTGAGATTATAGCTTTCTCTACATTCAAATCTTCTTCGACTTCAATCATATGAATAGTCACCCCTCCATGATTCGACATGGGGTTACTATTGACATTAGGAGTGGCAGTATCAAGAGTGATAACCTTTTGATCTATCAAGTCTTGAATTTTATGCTTCAAGTTGATACAATCCTCAGTAATATTCCCAGCACCTCTTGAATGGTAAGCACAATGAAGATCGGGTTTATAAAGCTTGGAGTTGACATTGATATTTTTTGGATCAATTGTCTGAGGCTAGCTGATTTCAATCTCTCAAAAAGTTGTGTTCGGCTCTCAACCAAATGAGTAAAGACTCTAGAAGGTTTCTTCTCAAGATTTGGGCGAGGAGGATAGTAATTATTTCCTGGATGTGAATGTCTTTGACGGTAGTTTGGAGAATTTTGGTGAGTTGATGCTTGCGTTTGGAAATTTGGGTATTGTGGAGCTTGGTAGCTAGGAGGGGTGTTTTGGTAGTGCTGAGGTGGAGTTTGGTAACTTGATTGGATATTTGAACAATTAACTGGTGGAGCTTGGTAATGTGGATGTGGAGTTTGGTAAACAAGAGGTGAAATTTGGTAATTAAGAGGTAAAATTTGGTAACTCGATGGTGGAGTTCGATAACCTGATTGGGTATAACAAGTTGGATATGAATTTTGAGGAGCTCGAGGATAACCTTTGTAAGGTGAGGATTTTCTGAAGTGTCTTTTTCCATCAGATGCGCAGGAAATAGAAGACACATCTTCTCTCTTCTTTTTCAACAACCCTGAAGATTTGGTTGGGACGGTAACGCGAGAAATCTTTCCAGTTTTAATCCCATCTTCGATAGCCTCACCCACCTCGACTATCTCCGCAAATTTTGCTCCAATGAGAAACATTATCCTGTCATAATACTCTGGCTCTTGAATGCATATGAACACTTTAACGATCTCTTTCTCAGACATAGGAGATCGAACCCGGGCGGCCTTTTTCCTCCACCTATACGCATATTCACGGTAGCTTTCAGGGGATTTCCACTTAATTCTCTCCAGAAAAATAACGATCAGGAACGATCTCCACACTGTAGGCGAACCATTCAACGAAATCTTTAGCTAGTGCATTCCAGTTAGACCACTGCTTTATCTTATGGGAAATAAACCATTCCAAGGCTTCTCCATTCAAACTTTGGCTAAAGAGCCGCATTAATAAAACTTCATTCCTTCTGACTCCCACGAGCTGGTCACAGTAGGCTCTCAGGTGCGCTAAGGGATTCTCTGTTCCTCCGAAAGTGTCAAATTTTGGCACTTTAAACCCTTCCGGGAGGTCCAGGTTCGGATGGATGCACAAATCCTCATAACTCAACCCATTGACTTTAGGAATACAATGCAGCTCCTTCATGGCTTTCCTGATCTCTTCTTTCATATTCAGCTTGGTTGCCTCTTCATTTGACCTCCACTCTCTCTCTCTTGTTCCTCATAGTGATCAAGCTCGGAACAGTTGACATAAGGTTCATTTGGAATTGAAATTTGAAAAGTAGTCTTTTGAGGCAATGACGGAGCAATGGAGGGATTCTGGGTATTTTGAGTGGCTTGATAATTTTGGGGGAAAGTCTGGGGGTTGGTATTTGTGCTAACATTTTGATTTTGAGGGGAAGGGCAAACTTGCAGGTTGGCGTTTTCATGAGGAGGAAAGGTTTGAGGGTTGGTACCTTGAGGAGAAGGTGACGCTTGGTAAGAGACGGAGGCATGATGGGGATTTGGGGGGGGGGGAGGTTAGGTCAATGATTGGGGGATTTTGGAAGGGGTTTGAGGGCGAATTCTGAACCTGTTCCGCGTTTGGAGGAGGAAAGTGGAGTGGAGGTCTTCCATCTCCTGGAGGGTTGAAAGAGAAAATTGGATTAGGCAAATCTTGTCTTCTTTGCATTTCAACCCTCATTTCGACAATTTGTTGCATCAATTGCACAATTAATTCATTTTGATCAGCGACAATGGGCTGAGCCACAACAACATCAGTCAGGCCAATCTCTTCATTGTTATCGCCCATTACTGCTTTTCCTTTTTGCGAATTTTGATCAGGGAAGGAATCTTTGAGAGCCTTAGATCTTGTAAAATAAGGGTGTTCAGCTAGCTTATCAACATAGACCAGTTCTAAATACCTGACAAGGAAAAAGTAACTCAGAAGATAAACGTGTTAGTCTATGTAGATGATAAATAATACAAAATATCACACATATGACCACAAACACATAAGAGTTGTTCCACTTGAATATAAACTAGCCCACGTATTTAGAGAAATGACTAAATAGACATGAATTTGTCTATTTGATTTTGATCTTAGTGAATCAGAAAAGTCGACTCGAGTCGAGACAAAGTCGATTGTATGTTTCATTAATATATTTCTGATTTTCGATTGAGATGAAATCCCAATCTCATTGCAAGAGTTGGACAAGATAGGATTTCTCAAAAATGGGGACCGAGCCTTGAAGGGCTTCCTACGTATCTCCGAGGGAGAATTCAGGTCCTATGTAGTTCGACCCTTCAATCTCTTTTGATTTGAGACAGTGAATCTTTTTTCTGGTATGAGAGAGTAGGATTTGAAAAAATGAAATTTGAATTTGTTGGGAAACTAAAGACTCGAAGAGTATTTGGACGTACTTTCAATAGTGACTTGATATTTGTGCTTAGGGGTTTCTAGAAAATCTCCAAAAGAGTTGGCTAGAATATCTCCAAATAAAGTAACATAATCACACAAGCAGTTATAACACATAAACAATTATTGCGTGTTTTAAACAGATATGTGACCCTTTTATGCCAAGGGTAGGCCTAATGATTTGAGGGATGTATACCGTCGTTTGAAACAATCCATTGCCCCAAAAACAATACAAATTTTGTGAATAAACTGAATGGAGATACATAATGGGGAATATGGGATACAAATAAATAGGCTCACGCAGGGGTACAATCCTAAACTATGCTTCCATGAAAGGTCCTTCATTTTTTATTTCTCGTCGTCTCCGGATGTCCACACTTTTGGATAGAATAGTAGCTTGTACAACCCCTCCTTTGACTAGAACAAACTATTTAAACTCCCAACTCCCTAGGAACAACGATTTTTCAAACAACGTATACATCCTTCAAATTTAAACACATAAGTATGATCGTCTGTTTAGGCCGTGGGCCGTTTTGGACTCAAGGTGGTCTTTCTAATTGATCCGATTGACTCAATAAAAGAGAATTAGGTCTCCTTCGCCTATTTCGAGATGCAAGGGAGAACATAGGAGTTCATGTAGAACTTGGGCAAATTTCACATGCAAACAAAGTAAAGGGAGAAGAGTTAATTTATAAACCAATTAAGAGAAACAGGGAGAGAATATACTAGATTATACAAAGGAAGGAAATGAGACGTATATATCCAAATTAACAGAAATCAAAAAAAGATATGCTGGGAAAAATAGAGACCAAACAAACTTTGAAATTTTTTAACAGGAATAAATAAAGTAAGCACGTAGATAGGTTGCTTATAAAATAAATGGGTCAACACACAACTTGTGCATAACAAAGACAGATATGATCAAGTTCACACTAATTTTTAAGATCAAATAAAATAATCCAATCTTTCCCGAATATGCGTATTCATCACGACATGCTAAAGGAGGATGATAATAATATTCATATTAATGCCTTAAGCAATAGGAACATAATGTCTACCAACCATACATTAAGTTAACTAAGAAAATGGAGAATGAAAACTATTAGTGAGCAATTTTAAGGTAGAAATAAAGCTGTTGTGAACACATACAAAGGCTTATATCATTATATATCTCTTAACATACGAAACTAAGGACCCATCTTGGAGTTGAGCAAACAACAAAAAATTGCAAATGATAGGCATCCTTCGACTAAAATCTAAACAGAATGGAGACTTAAATTAGATTCAAACGCAATACACTAAACAATAGGATACTCATAGAACTGCAAAACGGAGAACCGAATGAATACAACCGACAAACAATAAATAAAACAATATTCATCCTCCAAATTAATCAGTTCCGAAATTTGTCTCGTTTTCGAAAAGAGAATGAAAGTAAAACATAAATTCCACTACATCTAGATAAGCAGACAAGTAAACGAGAGGCAAATGATATAACAAATTCGAACAAAAGAATATAAAAGCAACAACATATTCGCAAGGCGACAAAAACTTTAGTTCACAGTGAGATAATTACACCATGAAATCGGCCAAGAACACATGTATTATATTAATATCACCACCCAACTAACATCTAATAACAAACAGCAACATAACGAGAATTTTACGACATTGGAAAACATCACATTGAAATAGAAGAAGAGACGAATTGGAGACGACTGACTTCTACCACCACACGAGAAATCCGAGAACTTTAAACTTAAACGACAAATCAGAATGTCTGAACCGACTTCGAATAAAGGCCCCTTTAAGAAATTGAGACTAGAGAATTGTATTTGACTTTCTTAAGTGTAAAACCTCAGTTTTCTTTTGCTTTCTTGATATTTCTCTTCAATATTTTTCTCCAACCTCTAACACTAAAAAAGAGAAGAGCTTATATAGAGGGAGCTAGGGTAGATTTGGGGGGAAAAGATGAGGGTAAAATCGGGTGGGGAATCAGATGAATTTTCAAAATTTGAAGTTCAAACCTCTTTTGAGGATAAGGTTGCCAACAACTAGAATTTGTACCATTCTCAACGGAATGAGAATGGTATCCGTCCGATTCAAGGGCAAGGATGAACCAAAGACACACAATTTCGACACCTGGCTGCGAAGGACGACGATGCACCTGCTGGAATTTTACGAGGGAATATGAGGAAGATGACGCGCACACGCAATTGGAGCTGGACTCAGATCAATTTATGCTGGGTTTTGATTTTTCCTGGAGTTTGGAATGTACGCGTTCTTCGCTGGAAGAAGAAAACGCGTGCAGGGGTTTGCTGGTATTGCATTGGATTTATTGGTGGGTATCTTTTGTTGGAGATGGAATTGAAATGGGTTACTGGAACGGGCTCAAAATATGGGCCAATTGGTGGAGGAATTGGTGAAAAGAATTGAGTCTGAGAGTTATGAAGTGGGTCACTGAAAATTTGGGTTCAAAATTGAGTTAAGTTGGGGGTCAAAGATGGGTTAGATTTTGGAGTTTAAGAAATAGCCAAATTGAGTTAAATTAACAAATTCGGCTAAAACTTAAATAAGACGAATTAATAATAATTAATTAACGAGCTTCTTAATCTTAACTAAAGAAAATAATTAACTTAATTGCAAACTAATGATTCAAAATTATAACCATAATTTAAACTAATCTAATTTAATAAAATACTTACTAAAATTAAAATCTTTCTGAGATGATTTTCGAATGTTTATAAAATGTACTAATTATATATAAAATTATCTAAAACACATATATTATTTATTTTATTTTTATAAAAAGTGACAAAAATATTTAAAATAACTTGCGAACTATTTTTGAAATTTTATAAAACTAATTATTTCAAATAGTTTAAATTGAAGAAGCTCGATGATTAATGTATATTGTGGAGGTCCAAAATTGGGTGTCAACAAGGGGGAGTCACTCAGTAATCCTAAAAGGCATAGACGACTGGTTGGAAAGTTGAATTATCTCACAATGACTAAACCTGACATCTCTTTTCTGTGAATGTTGTAAGTCAGTTTATGACTTATCTTTGTGATAGTCATTGGGATGTAATTTTTTGTATTCTACAGTATATAAAGTCAGCTCTTGGTAAATGACTATTTTTCGAGGATCAAGGCTATGGGTATATCACTGGATATACAAACGTTGATTAGCAGGATCACCCTCTAATAGACGTACGACATTCAAATATTGTATTAGTAGGAGATAATTTGGTGTCATAGAAGATTAAGAAATAGAGTGTGGTTTTTCGATTTAGTGAAGAATCAGAATATCGAGCAATGGTTGTAGCAACTTGTGAGCTAGTTTGGATCAAACAGTTGCTGAGAGAGTTAAAATTTGGCGAAATTGGTCTGATGGAACTTGTATGTGATAATCAAGTGGTCCTTCATATCACATCAAATCTCGTGTTCGTGAAAGGACTAAACACATTGAGATTGGCTGCCACTTTGTCAGAGAAAAAGATACTCTTAGGAGATACTGTTACAAAATTTGTGAAGTCAAATGATCAGTTTGGAGATAGGTTTACCAAGTTCTTCACTGGTCCTTATATTAATTACATTTGTAACAAGCTAGGTACATATGATTTGTATGCATCGACTTGATGATGAGTGTTAGAATATGAATAGTATTACAATCATATTTAGAATAAAATAGGAATAGGAATCCTATTTGAAAAAAAGGAGTTTAATGTAGTGTCTATAAATAAAGTCTAAATGTAATAATATAGACACACAATTTCAATAATATTTTTCTCCTTTATTTCTCACATATACTTTTTTTATGAATATATTTAATTATTAAATTGCAAATACAATTCTACACGCCTAATCATGTTTTTTCAGCCCCTTTTTATCTTCAATGTTCCTAGTTTCCACCTTCAAAGTTTCTCTTTCAATTTATCCCTAAATCATCGTCTCTTTCCCCCAAATTTCCTTACAATTAACGATCCTTTGCATGATTTCATGAGCTATTTTATGATTCAGATTCATCAGATATATTCTAATTCCATTTTCCCCCCTTTTCACCAAAAGTTATAATTGTATACACTCATCTATCTTTATAGGGTTTCGATTGGAGGTTATTTTCACCATTACAATGACGAAAGCTAGTACTTTGAAGAGGGTCACAAGATGTACACATTTTTTTGATAAATTATCGAAAAAAGTACCTTCGCTTGATTTGTGTATCACTCAAGAGCAATCCAAAATTTCAAGCTCTATTACTGCAAAGGAGATCGAGAAGCAAACAAAGATTCGTAATGACATATTGATGGATTTTACACCTATATAATTGTATTGTTTTAGTTTCATTTTGCCATATTGCTAGGCTGCATACATTAATACTTATATTGTTCAAACAAATATATGAGTTCATTGTATTCAAAGTATGTTAGTCAATTCTTGTATTCATATGAATATTATATAATTTGAATAAGAGGAAGAAGTTACTACTTTTTTAATACTTTTTAGATTTTTATATAGTAGAATATTTGTATACTTGGATACTTCTATTGTATTAGATGTCATTGTCACATGTATTGAATTATTAAAAGAAGTTTAAAATGTGGATATATTGAGTATGTTGTATCCAATGTATGTTAGTGAAATTGTTGTATTCTTATGTATAACTATCATTTGTATACCTATACTATTCATGTGTGTATTTAATAGTTGTATTAACATGCTAAATATACACATAATGTATTTATTGTATGCAAGAAATCAGATTTTGAGTATGTTGTATCCCAATTTTTTTGTTAAACTAATAGGAATCTAAAGTATATGTTGTGAAGAGGTCATTATTTCTTGTTAATTTAATAATGGGAAGTTGAGAGTTTAAATGGCATAATTAAAGGACAATTATAATAACAAACCCCCCTTATTTAGTGCATCATATTTAAAACTGTATCATTGTATTTTTTTTAAATACCTATAAATACTTTGAATACAACGAAATTTAGACGGAAACTATAGTTATTTTGGGTAAATATAATATTTATAGCTATTCTAATTTAATAACCCTAAAATAATTGCCATTTACTCGTTTTTGTAAGTTGCTCTTTTTAAAAATACTTAAGGGGTAAAAGGACAAAAATATATTTTTACACTACTTAAAATAAAAGAAAGCATATTGTATTGGTTGGTTCGATTTTGAAGTTTATCGGTTATCGTCTTATCGATTTGTAGACATGCTAAACCGTTATAGACCATTAAGATATTGACTTATCGATTATTGATCGTTATTAGTTTTGTTATCGGTTTAATTGTTAAGATTTGACGAATTTTTTTTTGAAAATCACTTAAAAACAAGGTGACAAACCAAATGAACTATGAACATGAGTTGCCATATTGCATCTTGCTCAAGAGCAAACAATGCTACATTGTAGAATAACCGAGAGCAATGAGACAATAGAAAATAAAAATCTGAAACTAAACTCTAAGTCAGGGACTTTATATATCAAACAATATTAATATAATTATTTAATTTGGTATTAGGTTATCGGTGTTAATCTATTAAGAAAAATTCTCAGACATAATTCAATGATAAAATAAATCAAAATCGTTACTGAAATCATTGAACCAATAACCCATTATTAATTTCAATTCGATTTTGAGCCGCCCCAACTTATTATTTAAACTTAGGGGAACAACAAAAAAATGAAGACCCCAACATTTGGGGACAACTATAGTAGTTTGGTGAAAAAATATGTATAAGCCAATTTCTTGAGAAAGAGGTTAGCATATATCCTTTAAACCATCACTTGGGAGAGGGGTCTTTGCGAAGTCCAGGTACAAAACCTACATTAAACGATCTCTCCAAGGTTTTCACACAGACAACAGAGAAAGAAAAGAAAAGAAAAAAAAAATGGCGGACTCTTCTTCTTCCTCTTCAACTACGGCATCGTCTTGGTCATCTATGCTATCTGGAAAATCAGATGTTGAGATAGAGGAACTTCTTGATCGAATGCTCACAAGGCTCGCACTTTGCGATGACTCCAAGCTACAAGACTTGCTCACCAAACTTCTCCCTCTCTCCATTGCTTCCCTTTCATCTCCTGCTCCTCTTGTCCGCAACAAAGTAATGATTTTTCCCAATTGGGTCTCTTAATTTTCTCTTTTCTTTGATTCCTGTTAACCAAATTTACTCTCTTTTCTTGAATTACTCTATATCAGTGGTAGGACTAATATAAACTAATCATTTTCCCCTTTCTCAAGACTTATACCCTAATGGGTCTTTCAATTTTATCTTTTCTTGACACTTAATTGCTTTACTTAGTACTCCACTAAACATGGGCAGTATGCTTCTTGCCTGGGATGAGTGATGAGTCTTGCACTCCCTATGAAGTTCTTTAGTTGCATTCTCAAATTTGAATTGCGTGGTAGTGTATGTTTGTTGCTTAATTTTTTGAACACTTGTTAAGCTGTACTTGTGTTCTTTCCATTAGGTACTTGAGATTCTAAGCCATGTGAACAAGAGAGTGAAGCACCAGAATGACATTGGTTTGCCATTATCTGACTTGTGGCAGTTGTATATGGAATCTAATGCCTCATCGATGGTTAGGAATTTCTGCATCATGTATGTTGAGATGGCAGTTGATCGTACAAGAAAGGAGGTATGAGTTAATATGCTGTGAAGCTCATATATATATATATATATATATATATATATATATATATATATATAT
>JAJOOR010008567.1:0-34737 GCA_036250505.1 Solanum acaule | reverse complement strand
CCCCCCCCGCCCCCCCCCCCCCTGATGTAATTGATTCATTCATGGAAAGGAATCGAGAAGATGCAGGAATATACAAGTAGAGAGTAAGACACCAAGACTACATTGTAGCAGCAAAAAGCAAAAATTAAACCTTGTTAGCAACATTACAGGTGCACTGTCTTAAATACAGAGAGCTAACAAAGTTCCAAAAGCTATGTATTTGCTATCAAATAACAATTTCCTTTTTGCCTCTTTTCATCTTTTCTTGAACTGTATAATAACGTTCAATATTTATAATTTAGTGAGATAATATATTCTTTGCACCTTTTCACAATGCACACACTCTTTAACTAGAATTATGTAGTCAAAGCTTTCAATTCTCTTCAACTTCTTCGAATTGAAGTCAGTCCAAAATAATCTTAGGATTCCGCCAACTAGCAACAAGAGTTGAAAAAGGGCTTTGAACTCCAAAGTAGTAGGCAATAAGGAGAAGAAAGGCGAAAAAAAAATACTATGATGAGGGAGAAAACATAGGCTGGTAGAGAATGGATTCCTGAATTTTAGTGCAAAATCAAAGGTTGGTATATGAATTTCTGAAATGCCCGTTGAATATGTATTTATACACGCTGTCAAACTGATTTTGTTTGATGAAGTTTTTGTATACGTTGAGGAACAATTCCAGTCATTATTTCAACTGGCCTGCTATTTCATCCTCTTTTTTCTTTGTCATAGTTTCTTAAGTAGATCAAAAGATGTACGTTCCTTGAATTGCTCAACAAAAAAGCTGTATTGAACTTAAAGACTTTTAAGTTTTTTTTTTTTCAATCGGTAAACTTCTCAGATCTCTCTTTTTTTACTATCATGTTGGTCCTTGAATTTTATGCTTCGGTTGGATACTTTTTTCAAATTCATATCTTATAACAGTAGTCTGCACCATGCAGAGAAAAGCGAGGCCTTTTGATTTTGATATGTTAATATACTTTCAAGGTCCACTGGCTAAACACTCTTTCCTTCCTATACTCTCTTTTTTGTAGTTGATGTATTTCTTTACTCCCATGTAAATAAACTATCTCTGGTGGTATTCATACTAGGAGTATATTATTTAACCGTGTATGATGAATTTTTAATATGTTCTTCAATATTCATTTAGGTATCAGTCTTTTGCTCTTTTATTGTTAGTAGCAGTTAACACTGGTATGACCCTTTTAGTTTGTGTGTTCAATTTATTTTGGCTATTTATTGTTTCTATTTAATTTCATGGCTATTGAAACTGTCTATTGGAGAAATTTTGTAGACAGACTCTCTCCTTTTGTTGATGCAGATTTATTCGAGAAATTTTTGCTCCTTTGTTGCTGGAATACTAAGGAATCAATATTGAAGGATGATGAGAATTTGGCCTCAAAAGGTAACTTATGTATCCAAGTCTTTTCAAGTGTTGAGAATTATTAACGGCGGTGGATTTTATTTTTCTCAAGCCATGCCACTTTTACAGTTGTACTCAGAATATTACTATGTTAACACTAAGATGTCGCTGTTTTTCCAGACTAGCTTCTACTTCAGATATACAAATACAATGATTTTTTATCTGGCATTGTGAACTCTTTGTAACGACTATATACAAGTACTTCTCAGACCATCTCTTCGATATTTAACCTATTGCTTATGTGAATTCTAATGAAAATTTCGTGCCATTTTGCTTGCTTCAACTTATTTTTGTCAAGTATGCATGTCCTGTTGGTCACTTAAACTTATTGTTGGTTTTTGTACGTATGAGGTGCTTTAAGATTAAGTGTAATATATGTCATTGTAATTGAATATTTTGTTCTTTTTTCGTGTATACAAAAAGAAGAAGAAGAAGCGAGATTGACTATGTCATTACAGCCAAATCATCTAATTTATGTTAATGTTCTTAGTATCTTTAGTTTTTACAAGAATCTACCTTTTCAAAAGTTGAAAATGATCATTTGTTAATTTAATGAGGTTATTCATGATAGCGTGAAACGCGAGCAAATTAGCTAGCTATCCATATTTAGATTTTCCTGGATACTTATCCTGAGTATTCTCCCCTTTTGGTAGACTTGTACTGTTTCCTTGTGACATGCTATATATTCTTCTTGGTATCTGGGGAATTGCGGTATTTGAACCGAGGATGTTTCGGAAACAACTTCTCTACCTCCACGAGGTAGTGGTAAAGTCTGCGTGCATTCTACTCTCCAGCTCGAGTGTGATGATAAGTTCTTTTGTGGTTTGAGTTTGGTAATGAGTACATTTGGATTTTTAGTGAAGGATATGGTAAGATCGATGGAGAGGCGATTAATGATAAGCCAAGATACATGAATTCATAAAAGTCTTCTAGGTATGAGCTAATATTGATAGATAAGGGGATTGGATTACATAGTTGGATTCACAATTCAATTTTTTTTTTGTTTTGTAAGTCTACATTCGTAGTGTATATTTTGTCAAGATATAAATTTGTAAGATAAGTAATGATCGTTCAATTGGGTATTGAGTATTTGGAAGGACTTATGCATGGTTTTGGTCATAAAGTTTGTTACTTTTGTTTTTTAAAGGACACAAGGAAAGGTTTCAGTTAAAAGTGTTGGTTTAGAGTATAAGGCAAAATGTCATGGGTTGTTGGTAAAAGGATGAGATCGGTAAGCGAGCTAGAGAAATTAACGAGAGTCTGATATGTTGAAGGGTCGAGATATTTAGAATTTTGCACCTTGAGAAGAATTTGAGAAAAGTGAAGGAATAAGACCTCTCGTATAAACCCTGGGGTGTAGTTGAAGGTTGTATTGATTTTTGCCTATGAGTTTAGATATGACTGTGAGATGTGAACTAGTTCGGTACAGACTTACTAGGAGTTTATCATTGACTTTTATAAAGATTGAGTTTTGGTTTGGGTGACAAACGGTGAGGTATGAAAAAATTTAGTGTTTTACGTGGGATTAGATTGCTCAAATTATGATAGATGACTTAAGAATGATGTACAAGGTGAGATATAATTCTACATGGTTATTAAGAATTTAGAGTTGGGTTAATACTGCTCTATTGATGGGACTACATAGAATGTTAAGATGCGTTACATAGACATTTGATGGTGAATAGAGGTTATGAGCTTCTAGTAAACAATTTAATTTGAGTGACCAAGAATTTCCATAAGTGTTGGCATGAGGTATGTGATGGTTTAGAATGGTAGCTAAAGCATGGCATGTGGAAGTGGTGTGGAGTTGACTTTGGGTGAGATTTAATAGTTTTATCTTGATGAAAAAGTACTATCAAATTTGAAATTAGTGCTATTAGCTTTGTTTGGGACTCGTATTTGTCATGAAATGCTTAAATAGAAAGAGAGATAGCCATAGTTTGAACATGTATTTGATAAGAATACTTTGACACTAATGATGGTTTGGGAGTAAGTAGATGATCTGTGTGGTTATGATGTTTTGTTAGTATTAAGAGTGTGACTTTAGTGGATGTGGGGTTCGATAAACCAAATATGTGTGTAATTATAATAGGGACTAAATTGGTGATTGTGGGTAGCTAGAAAATCAAAGAGATAGAGTCGGATGAATGAAAATGTTTGATATGGGCCCTATGAAAAGAGTATCTAGAGTTATTTGACCTTGGTTATGTACATTCTTATGTGACAAACTATTTCATTCTGGGCATGGTTTAGAGTATGATTCACTTTCTACGTCCGTGTGTGTTTTCACTTCTATGGGTGAGTCCCTAGTAGTGGATTGTGTGTACCGATTCTGTAATTGTCCTCCTGGTAGGTGGCATCCTTGGTTAGACTTGTTCATTCCAGTTATGAAAGATTTTGTGTTGTTTGGGATAGTTGAAGTATACTAGTGATTCTACACGCACAACTTTGCTTATGAGAATTTATAGGAAAGCTACCATGAAAATTTACAGTTTTTCGATAGACTTAAGATTTATCTCATCATCGGTGTCATGTTTTGGCTATGTGTGATTGAATGTGGGGATCATGGGGTCTAGTTTTGTCATTCTTAAGGTTTGTCTATAATAGCTACTAATGTAGCATTTCGATAGTGTTGTTAGAGGTTCTGTATGCTTGGGTGTATTGCTCGATGGGTGGTTACTTGATTGTTTCCTTCTTTGGGATTAAACAAGTTTGATTCTCCATTGATGAGTACCTGATGTCTAAAGATCAAATTTTTATAACTTAAGCTCGTGGAAAGTTTATGTTGTGAGAATGTAATCTTGATAAGATGTATGATGGTTTGTGCATTATGAGTGTGTGGTGGTTGATTCAGGTTCACTCCTGATTGTAGCCAATATTGATTCAGGATTTTATCATGGTTATGTTAGAAAATATTTGTTCTGATGGTTGTGTCAAGGTTTAGTGGGAGAATCGGTCAGTTGAAGAGTTCACTTGAGAATAGTTTCGTTGTTAGCTCAGTTTACAAACAACAACAGTTATCATTAGAGTATTGGAATGGCCCCATTTGAGGCATTGTATGGGAGGAGGTGTAGACTCCAATTGGTTGGTTTGATACTTTTGATATGAAACCTTGAGTACTAATATTGTGAAGGAATTGTTGACACAACTACCCTTTCTTACCATGCCTTATTTTGATCGTTCGAGGACGAACAATGGGTAAATTGGTATCTAATGTAACGACCCATTTGATCGTTTTGGAGTACTAGAGCTTTTTATTTCATAAAATACTTTTCGATAGATTTTAAATGGGTATTTTGGACTATTCGTAACTACAATAATGAATTCAGTGGGGTAGTTTTAATAATTAATTTAGTTGGTGATTAAAGAAAATAATATTAGAATTAGTAGTGGGTGACTTTTACCATTATTTTTATAATTAGTCAGGTATATTAATTAGGGTATTAAACAATCTGTTGAGAAAAAGTAAGAAAAAGAGAATGGAGGGCTTACCCGGGCGGCGACACAAAGAGCAGCCGTCGATTTCTCGTATTGGTACGCTCTTTTATAAATTGTTAACACATTAATAGCAATAGAAATTACGACTTCTGCAATATCATATAGTGAACTTTGTTAATGATTATATTATTATATTATATTCATATATATGTTGTTATGTGTTAAGATCTAGTGCAGTAGTGTGTTAGTATAAGGTGGGCAATGTTTGAGTGGGAAATTAATGGGAATGAGAGAATTGAGAAATAATGAATTATGTACGTTGCATGCTTAGTGAAAGGGTTATGTGTGGTGTCGGTTTGGGAGGAAAAGAATCAACAATTAAATTGGTTTTATGTTAGAATGAGTACTTAAAGGTACAAGTTTGAGTGGGGAAAAGTGATAATTAATTGCCTCTAGTGATGCTAATAATTGGCTTGGAGTAGTCGGTCACTGGAAATTGTATAAGGAACAAATTATTAGCCGGTTAATGTGTTGTATCTTTTGTCGTAGTTAGAGTACTGGATAAATTTGTGGTTTCGGTTATGGGGATTTCTATGGTTATCACATTATAATTTAAGTTTTAATAAATCAGTATAGATAATTAAATATTAAGTTTATCGAATTATTTAAATTCCATTAAAGTTATGCTAATTGGAGGAATTAAGACCTACCCTTAGGTTTGAACTTTAGGAAATTGATTATAGAATTATGTGAGTTTTGGGTCTAGGCTAGACATAGAACAATATGGGTGTTTATAGACTCGTTAACTTACAAATTATGTGCATATACTTTATAGATTGAAAAGGTTCGGAGGCATTGAGGAAAAGAAAAGCATTGGAGAAGTAGTTGCTTGACTTCGGTTCGTCGGTGGAGGTAGGTTATGGTTTATTCTATTTGATAGATAGACTCTTAATAGTGATTGATATGCATTGAGTGATATTGTGAAGTTCTCTATGTACTTGATTGTGTGATTGTGTAGCTTGGTTGTGTGGTTTGTGACTGGTCTGAAATCCTGAAACCGTGGAATTTATAATCTTGAACCTTCTCTATTGAAGTGACGCCTTGAATAAAGAAGGCTTGATGAAATATTGTTAATGAATTGAAAAATGGTGATAATAAATGATAAATTAATGATATTATTGGATCGGAGTGTCACGTTCCGACACGATATTATTGGATCGGAGTGTCACGTTCCAACACAGTATAATTGGATCGGAGTGTTACGTTCTGACACGGTATAATTGGAAGTGTCACGTTCTGACACGGTATATATAATTGGATCGGAGTGTCACGTTCCGACATGATAACATTAAAGGAAAAAGATATTGAATTAACTTAATATACTCAATCTCAAAGAACTCAATTCCCAAATTAGTTTGGCTTGGAGGCAAGAGTCCTCATGTGTGATCTTGATATTGCTGATTGGTTACGTACTTACTTTAGCGTTGTTGACACTGGTTCATGTGTTTGTTGCTTGCCACCTGCTAAGTGTCATAGTTGATTTTATACTATTATTCATTGTATATTAGTTTCTATTTTGGGTTGGCCGATGATACCTACTCAGTACATGTTGCCCCGTATTGAGCCCTACTTGTGTTTTTCTTTGTTTTCCTTTTATGGAGTGCAACGAGTGTACCATCGACTTTGACTCGCCCTACGATCTAGCCAGTCTCAGCATATCAGGTTCAAGGGTGAGCTATTCATTCGAGCTTGTGTTGGATTCTCTCGGTCATGACCTGATGCCCTTAGTTTTCGAACACAAATTACTTTATTTCATTTATTTCGGTGTTGTTGATACTCTTAGACTTAGTATTTGGAGATTAGATATCCTTGATGTGATGACTTTCAAGGTTTTGGGAATGACATATAGTAGACTATAATGGATTTGTGTTTCTTACACTAATAAGATTTAAGCTTCCGCATTATGGTTAATATTTTGTAAGCCGAATGATAAATATAAGTTGGGGTTGAATTCATTGGTTCGCCCACCTAGGAGGTTAAGTGCGGGTGCCACTCACAACTCGATTTGGATTGTGACATGCGTATTTTGGTCAATATTATCTGTTGATCCTGAATCCTGATTTCTTGCCATGGTCGCGTTTACTTTTTGATCCTTTGCCTTATAGATTTTTTTGGTCATGTACGTATCTTTGGATCAATGCCTTGTTTGGTTGTGATTTTAGCTTGTACCTTCTCTCCGTGTCTAGGGATTGTTGATTGCTCTTTCTTTCGATTGCATGTTGGTACTTTTGGAATAGTCTCTCTCTCTGTAGGTGCGCAAAACTACAGAGCCACTGCTCTTCGGGGTGATGAGGTGGATAATTCCTTCCTCCAGCTTCAAAGGAGCATCTTTACATGAATCAATACGAACTCCTTAGTAAGTTGACCTTCTATTTTCGGAGATTAGAGCAGAAGAACTCTGTAACGGCGGAGAGGGTTGGAAGCCACTTGATTCTAAAGAGAGGAGTTGGTTGAGATTTTATATCACCTTCATGTTTGCGTCCTACTTTTTCATTTCTATGTTTGTGTGGTGATCTTAGTGATGTAGCTTAAAGAGTTTCAAAATATAAAGTAGTAAAATATATGAAAAAATCAAGGGAATTCAACATCTAGACGTCAAACAAAAATCGTAATTCTTATTAAAGATTTGTTTTTGCCCCAAGAGGCGATTGCTGTACTATTATTATTTTGATAAGTATTCATTCATTGTAATATGTTAAAGTTATGATAAAGAGAAAATTAGTTTGTGGGATATTTTACAGCAGAACAACATAAGAGAAACTTTTTTTTTTGGTTGCTTTTGAAGTAATTTTTAGGCTTAAGATTTACTAATATGTAGAGGCGAGCTTAGGATTTGAAGATAATGTGGTACAATTAAAGGCGGATGTGTGTTAGTTGAAGTGGTGTTACGTGACAGCGACATTGCTTTGTTGAAAAACACATTATTAAACGATCATAAAACTTTATGTATCTGATTATTTGTATACTAAATGAGAAAAGTTAACATAGTTCACTTAATAGGGGTGGGCATGGTATGATACAGTATGATATTTGAAAGTTTCAATATCGTAATTTTGGTATTCGGTTTTTAAAATGTTATATCATTATCACACTAATTTAATTCGATATGGTTTGGTATATTGAACTTTGATTTCGATATTTTACGGTGTGGTAAATTGATAACCATAATTTATTTAACTTTGACTAATATATATTCGTATAATATAGTATTGTGACTTCGACAATTAAAAAAAGGTCTCAATTGTATCATACTAGCACATTACACTTAGAAATATTTATGCAAAATAAAGTACAAACAACTCCATTTGTTAATCAATTACAATTCAAATACATTTCAATCAAAATATAGTAGTCAAAGCTTTAACTTCTAAACAATTAGTTTATACTAATATATGGTACAAGTACCCCCTAGACTATGATCGAAATCCCAGAAACACACCTTAACTAAACTAAGGTCCTATTACCCCCTGAACCCATTTTTTTTGTAATTTTGTACACCTTTTTGGCTTACGTGGCATCCAAATATCTCCCACACGCCTCAACTGCGTGGAGTCACGGAGTTGCCACGTAAGCCAAAAGGTGTACAAAATTACAAAAAAAGTTGAGTTCATGGGGTAATAGGACCTTAGTTTAGTTAAGGTGTGTCTCTGAGAATTTAATCATATTCTAGGAAGGCACTTGTGCCTTATCCCTTATGTAACTATATACTTCAGTATAGTAATCAGTATTTCAGTATGTTATATCTAAATAGTAAATAACGTATCAAATACAAAAAAAATTAAAATGTATACCATATATCACACAAAATATCATGATATCAATACTATGATATTAAAAATTTCATTATTGTATGATATTTCAGTATATACCATACCATGCCCACACCTAGTTCACTATGTCGCCCGGTAGTCTTGAACCTTAGGAGTCGTTTGATTTGAGGTATAATAATTTCAGGATAAAATGCAGAATTATTTTATTTCATAATTGCTTGGAGGTATTAGGTATTGAATTATTTATTCCACCATTTTTGTCATATTAATGGGAAGAATTATTTCATATACATGGTGGAATAACCTATTCCGGATTAACTCATCCAGAGTAATAATTTTGCCATAATTTGTTTCCAACCAAAAGATCCCAGTATTTTTGGATGCACAGTAACATATATGATCCTTATTTAGATATTTATATGTATATATATGTATATACACATAATTTTGCTACGGATCCCATAAAAAATTGTAATCACTTTTATGGACGCATTGAGAATAGTTCTATCTTTAAAATCCAATCTTTGTTCATGCCTATGTGGATAAAGATGGCAATGGGACATTGCGGGGTGGGTGTGGGACGCATTGAGCTTAATCCGTAAGATTTTTAACCTATTCTGCATAATAAGTTTTTTCTTTTTCAACCCATTCCACCCGCATAGACTCGGTCCCGATAATTTTTTTAATATTTTTCTTTTTTAATCAAGTTTAATATTAAAAATAAAGTTTATAAAAATAAATTCATTTTTTATTAAGTTGTATTAATTTAATAGATAATAACTTAAAACATTATTTTTCAGAGGTCAATTGAAAAGCAGGTAAGAAACTTTATTAAGTTTGATTGAACCAGTAATTTAAACAGACTTTCAATTAATATTAGTTTGAATAAAAAATACTAATGAATTTGTCATGAGATTTGTATATTCTTACTCTGGAAGGGTTCTATCACTCTTATAACATCTAAAAAGTTAAAATTATGTTTAAACCCGTATAAAACCTTATAGATTCGCAACCCACTCCTCCCCATATAATTAGTTTTTAAAAAAATTACTTCAACCTGTCCCACATTCACCCCGTCCACCACAATCTAAAAACCGCTCCAACGCGTATAATCTTAAATCCGTCCCATTCTATTATTATCCCTAAACAAGAGATACTTTATGCACCAAGTTATCATTTTATAAAAGCAATCTCTGAATTCAAGGAAGAGTTTCGTGCAACCTCTTCTTACAAGGAAGGCATTCGGTTTACACAAAGCTACAAAAATGCCACTCACATTTCCCATGATTACGTGGCGTACTTTGGACTAATCTAAAATTCTAATTTAAATTTTAAATTTTTTAGATTCTATATAAGAAGAGATGATATTTTTAATAGATTCTCGATAATTTATTTATCCATCTGGAAAAAATATATTTTTTGAGAATTTTTTAATTTTAATTTTAATTTTTACATAACATATTTAAAATCATAAAAATTTAAGAATATTTGATATATTTAATATATTTTTACTCTAAAAACACAAGATTCGAAAGCTTTATTTTTATGTCAAATCAAAGCATGACAAAGAAACAAAAAAAAAAAGTAATATAAGACTGCTTAAAGGAGAAAAATAAAAGTAGGAGACTAGCTTGAGTCATTTAACTTGGCATTTTAACTATAAAATTAAATAAACAGATACATGCGTCATACTTAATTCTATATGATAATTTATTCTCCACGTGATATTCTATATGTATTATATTATGTAACACTTGTATATCTATTTATTAAATTTTAAACAAATTTATATAATTATAATTTATAGACTCAAAGAAGATCGATTGAGAATTTTGAAAACCTAAATAAATACATAATTTTTTTTTTGCATTGCTTGAGGCTCTTCCATTTGAGTAACACGTGTCCATCTTGATTACATGTGTTTAGATACCGTCAACATTTGGCAAGAGGATAGAATGCATGAACATTAATAATCCATGCATCCCTTTTTTCAATTTCTCTTTTCCTCTTAAATTATTATGATAAAAGTAGAAATAGTGTAAGATTTACATATATCTTATTCTTCTCAAACTCGTATTAGTCATCGAGAAAATGGCAAAATACTATAAAAGTAAGATATAAGAAAATAATGACTGAAATAATGCACAATACTACATAAGTCGAATATAAAAAAGTAATCCAAAAAATGTGTGAAATTAAATATAAAAAGTGATCAGCGAAAAAAAAATACATACTACGCAAATTAAATATACAATGACTTAACTTTTGCTAAATTAATCATTGACCAGACAAACGACATATGAAAACACAAAGCGTATTATTATTATTGTAATGCAAATCTAGTACTTGTTTTATTGATAGAGCATACACTTTAATTTAACAAAGGGTAAAATTAAAGCGATAAGAGTTAAGAAAAGATCATTTTCTTCTATTAACAGTTTCGGGTGCAAAAGCAACGCTGGCGAATGCCACGACAGTTGCCACCCGTAAAGCCTTCGGTGTGGCAAACGGAACCGCAATTGGTGTCGCTAAGACATCTCCCCTTGAAATGGTGGCTCTGCGACTCGCAAGTCCTTGCCTCTACACTTGTCATTGGTCCTATGTAACAAAAATTCGAAATATTATTTTTATATTATCAGATCATTTTTACTTTTAAGATAGACATATTTATTTATATGATTTAGCTTTTTTTTTTGTTCGATATGCTTATAAAAAAATAACAAGGCTCATACATGTTATTCGAATTTTGAAAAAAGGTTTATCTATGCTATATGCTATTCGTTAAACATTTGACTCATTTATACTATTTTTGTTTGAGAAAGAGCTCATTCATGCTATTATTTGTTAATTGAAAATTTCAACTTTACAAAACCTTTTTTTACATGTGGTCAATTATGATTTGATCACGTCATCAATTAAAGAAAAAAAGACTCAAATATATCAAACTTAGACTCAAATATATCAAACTTTAATAAAGGCACATCTATGCATTCTTTTAAAGTTTGACTCATGTTTCTGTTTCAGAACGGACTCATATCCATACTATTATTTGTTAACGAAAAATAGTTTTGATTTTACAAAAATCATTTTATACACATAATCAATCATGATTCAGCCACGTCATTAATAACCATTTTAAAAAATGAAAAAACTCAAATATGCTATCACACTTTGAAAAAAAGTTTATATATATCATTCGTTCAAAATTTTGCTCATCTATGCTGTTTTAGTTTAACAAATAATGACATGCATGAATGAGCTTTTTCTCAACAAAAAAAGATATCAATGAGTCTTTTCTCCAAATTCAATGGTATATTTAAACTTTTTTCATAAATATAATTAAGTTAATAAAAAAGAAAGACAAACCAGTGGCCAAAAGCAGCATTGCTACAAGGAAGTAAGTTGCAAACAAACGCATGGAGTTTCCCATATTTAGAGAGAGAATTTTAGAGAGAGAAATTAGAGAAACAAAGATTTAATTTGAGAAGTTGATGAGTAGACTAGACCTAGAAGGGGCCATTTTATAGATGCTCAGTTGCCGGGTCGGGTCGGATCGATTCAAAAAATACAACCCGATTCGTTTTTGGTTTGGGTTTGGGAAACCATGTTCAATTGGTTTGGATTTTTTATAGCTAAATTTGATCCGTGTGGGGTCGGGTAACTACCAAAAACAAATATTTTTTTTTTTACAATGAATGAGTGAAAAATTTATGTAATAAAATATGATTTTCCTCTTCATTTTCATTGAATCAACTCAATGAGAAATACAGGGTGATGGAAAACAAAATCTCATTGAAATAATGAAAAATTTCCTAATTTTTTGCATATCAAAATATTTTTTTATTTTTTATTACTGATTTAATCAAAATATCTGTAGCTGAATATTTTTTCAATGGAGAAAATAATATTTTTTTAATAGGGACTATCATGTCGAGTTACTATAAAATAATTTTCTTGGGAAAGTTTAACTAAAATAATACAATTAATTTCTATTAGAATACTATGAAAAAAATTGAGAAAATTAAATTGATATCGTTGTATAAAGGTTTAAGAGATGACGTGACACTATCATCCCGAGCCATCACTTGAGAATTTTGAGTCGCATGAATCTGGTCTGGATAAGCTATCAGCCTTGCCCCTTTACACAGAGTTGGTCCTGTTCGATTGAAATTGGTTTGGTCCGTTCTTGTTTAGGTTTGTCCGGCCTATTAGACAATTATGCTTTTTAATAGTGACCTTTTTTGAATTTTGAGAATCAATTCAATTTTTCTTTATCTATATTGTTTTTAATATGCTTTTTAAATATGTTGTATTATTAGTTATTGTAAATTATAGTATATTTGGCATAATATAGGACTGCTCACCTGCGTAAAGACATTGAATTAGTTCTCAGTGAAAGAGGTCTCGAGGAGAGGTACGAAGTCACTCGACTGAACGGAGAGGAAGAAAAATCAAGCTTTGCCAGTCAGTTAGACCTCCTCAGAAGTACATGATTTCGCCTTTCCAACCAATTGATGTAGGAAGAACCCTAATGGGAGACCTACACTTGACACTTGCTATCTTGCTTGATGATTTTCTTTCATATTGGTTTTAGGTTCATACTCTGCTCTCTAATCCGAAAAGATCGTATGTCAATGTTCCCAGGATAGGAACTTCCACTTTTCTTAGTTAGAGTATGGGCTTGGGCTTCGGTTCGAGACTCTAAATCGATCAATCGAATATGAAAACACCTTTCTCTTTCGCTTTCTCTCCACTCCTGCTCCTGTGGCTTCCCTTCCGGGTTCATTTCATACCCCCTCCAGTTACTCTGTCCCTGGTATTCCTTTCCTCCCCTTCATCTTCGGACAAACGGATGAACTTAGGGACTATTCCCAATTTGATCTCTAGGCTAGTGGGTTATCAAATATATAAATTTTATTTTAAGAAACTTAAAAGTTTGTTTAAAATTTACCATCTAGACTAAAAATAAATTAATTCGAATGGTGCTAATATACTACTGAGTAGTGTGTGAAAAAGAAGACTTAATATCTAAGTAGATGTCATCAAATGAGTTAAGTGACATCCACCACATACAATGATTTTTTTTTCCCTGAACATTTATATTATATAAATTAATATATAGTTTTAAAAAGTATATAAATATTATTAAATAATGTGTTTGAATTATAAAATAGAAATTCATTTTTCTATAAGTGTATAAAAATGATGAATGAATGTTAATTCTATTTAACTAGCTCATTAAAGAAGCAATCACACCCATTTCGTCCTCAGATTCCGTTGCTGTAATTTCTGAAGAAATGATTTATGACAATATTGAAAACTAATACGAAATACATAATTATTTATTTTAAAGAATTGTCAATTAATAACATAAACTGAATCTTTTGATCATTCAGAGATTTGAGAATGTTGGATTGCACCACCAAAGTGACTCTTGAAGGTCATGACTCCCAATAGCAAGCTACCGTGGTGGACTCCAACTCGGACAATAGAAAATTATACAATAGAAAAGACCATCTAAAGAGCTTTATCTCAATCATAATCGCTGGACCTCTCCTCTAAAAAATAAAGTTAATATGAATTTATTATACTAATAAGAGCACTACACTTGCTCTTACATTTTCAATTTATTGATATAAAATATTTAAGGGTACCACCTTGCTGATAAGTACATACGATGAAATGTATTACAACATCAAGTACCAGTGGTCTAGTGGTAGAATAGTACCCTACCACGGTACAGACCCGGGTTCGATTCCCGGCTGGTGCATCTGAGTGCTGTGACAATAATTGTGCAAATGTGAAAACTTGGGTCTTCACCATGTTCTGAATTAGGACGACAAAATTGCACATCTGAGCCTCTCATCTTTTTTCATTAAGATGACAAATTATTATATACCGCCGGTCATACTGAAATTGACTCTGGTAAGACTATATATAGGGTCACCATTTATTTTTAGTAGTACTGTACATTAACTGAAAAAAAGGTGTCAAATGCTAGGAAACATTGGTCTCAGATTTTTATGAGTTATAGCTAATATATAGTTCAGTTTCTGATTTTAATTCAAATGTGCATTGGAATGGAACATAGAAGGGACAAATTGAGTACTGTTATGAAACAAAAGGTTATTAGAACTAGAATTAGTGGGGTGTGCCAGGCAAAGGCAGTAGTGCAACACCTAGGCGATACTTGAAGGTTCCAATAACAAGCTATCGTGGCGGACCTTCCCCCTCAAAAAAAAGAGTTAATATCGTGTGAGTCGATGACTCACATATCAGATATTAAACTGATAAGAACAGATACTACACTTGATCTTAGCCAAAAGGCCGAGAAAGGTATGATTTTCTAAGCGTTATGCCGGGCTATTTTATATGCCATTTGTTGCATAAAATCTCTCTTTCTAGTCAGTGTGGGACTTGAAGAGCTTCTATACTTTATATTAAACTAATTCAATCCCATTAATTGTCTATACTCTATAATATAATTTTTTTATCAAAGTGCAGTGAATGAAACAATTTACATTTTGTTGGCTGCAAAATAGTTTCAACAATTCTGCTGAAATTAACAGTTGATTACTTGTCATGTTAGTTTAATTCTTTGAGATTCATAGAGAGCTTCCCAAATATTTCTATCAAATTTTACTACTTTTGCTAAAAATCTAAGAGGTTAGTTTTAAGGGGTGATGCTGAAAGAATCAGGAATGTCACATAAGGTACGAAATTTATGCATGTGATCTAAAAGCTACTTTTTGACCCTCTTTAAATTTGAGGCTTCAAAAGATCGACCTTTTCCTTATGTCAAAGGGACTCAACTGTTTATATATAAATTGAAATATATATCCAATTGTTCAATGTTTGAAGATTCACTTGAGCTTAGAGTTACTAATTGAAATATGTATAAAAATGTTTAATTTGTTACCTACATAACATTTTCCATAATAACGTATCGATCTTGCTCCAAAAATGTTAAAGGTTAATAATAACTTCACAAAAATCCTAAGTACTAATATCTTTGTCCTTGATCTCGAAGAAACTCCTTCAACAAACAATTGAAAGAAAGGTTTACAATAAGAATTTGTGGGGTGCGCCAAGCCGAGGCAATAGTGCAACACCGAGGCGACGTTTAAAGGTCTTGATAGCAAGCTACCGTGATGGACCTTCCCCTCATATTTTCCTTAGTTGTGAACAATATTGAAAACTAATAAGAAACACATAAATTATTTTTCACGAGTCTTTAAAGATATGTCAATTAATATATAACACAAATTGAATCTTTTGATCATCTAGAGATTTGAGAATGTTGAGTATGACCTTATAGTTCCCAAAAATTTGATAAGTGATAATGTAGAGTAAGCTTTTACAACTAAATTTATTGGGGTGCGCTAAGCCAAGACAGTAGTGCAACAACACCATAGGATGCTTGAATGTTTTGAATCCCGATAGCAAGCTACCTCGGTGAACCTCCCCCTCAAAAATAGAGTTAATATCAGATATTATACTGATAAGAACAAATACTACACTTAATATTTCGTTTTCAATTTATTGATAATCAGAATTTTAGGGGTGGTACTTTGCTAGTAACTATATAAAATGGATTTTTTAAATCATCTAGCACCAGTGGTTTAGTGGTAGAATAGTACTCTGCCACTGTACAGATCGGGGTTCGATTCCCAGCTGGTGCATTATAGAGTGCTGTGAAGATAAATTGCGCAATCAGTGAGAACTTTGGGTCCTCACCTTCTCTGATAAAAGATGACAAAATAGTGCGTCTGAGCCTCTGTTTTCGCATTATTATTTTTACCTTATTTTTATGTGTCGTTGGAGATTACAAGATGGGAAATTGAATTCGGTCCGATTATATATCGGATCACACTGAAATTGACTCTGGTAAGACTCTATATAGGGTCGCCATTTATTTTTAGTAGTACAGTATATCTTACTGGAAGAAAAAGAAGATGCCAAATGATGCTAGGTTGAAACATTGGTTTCAAGATTTTATGAGTTATAGTTCAGTATCTGATTTTAATTCAAATGTGCATTGGAATGGAACATAGAAGGGACAAATTGTGTACTGTTATGAAACAAAAGGTTTTTAGAACTAGAATTGGTGAGGTGAGCCAGGCCAAGGCAGTAGTGCAACACCAAGGCGACTCTTGAAGGTCCCAATAGCAAGCTACCGTGGTGGACCTTCCCCCTCAAAAAATAGAGTTAATATCGTGTGAGTCGATGACTCACATATCAGATATTAAACTGATAAGAACAGATACTACACTTGATCTTAGCCAAAAGGCCGAGAAAGGTATGACTTTTCATTTGTTATGCCGGGCAATTTTATATGTTACTTGTTACATAAAATCTCTCTTTCCAGTCAGTATGGGACTAGAAAAGCTTCTATATATTAAACTAGTAATCATCTTCTCTGGTTTTATATATTACACTAATTCAATTCCTTTAATCTTCTATAATTCCATTGATCAAAGAGTAGTGAATGAAACAATTTACGTTTTGTTGGCTGCAAAATAGTTCCAACAATGTTGCTGAAATTAAGAGTAGATCACTTGTTATGTTACCACTTCTGCTAAAAATCTAACATTCTGCTATGAAGAAACAAAGGTTAGCTTTAAGAGGTGATGCGGTCAGTAACAGAATCAAGAATGTCACATAAGGTACGGGATTTATGCATGTGATCTAAAAAAGCTACTTTTTGACCCTCTTTAAATTGGAGGCTTCGAAAGATCGACCTTTGCATTATATCAAAGGGACTCAACTATTTATATATATCTAAAAAAAAATTTCACTAATCACGCCGTATAAATTTTCACTAGAGCGGTTCGATTCCCGGCTTGTGCATGGTATTTTTCACCAGAGTGGTTCGATTCCCGGCTTGTGCATTGCATTGTGTAAGTGCTAACATGAGTCGTATTGCCTATTCCTAAGCTGCATTACTGACAGAGAAGAAGATTTTTAGTATCAAGATGCTCTTCACAAAGAAGTTATTTTTCCGACCCCACCCCAAGAGTATCAATATTAATGTCACTTGCCCTCCAACATGACTCGAACCGTCAACCTACAGGTTGATGTGAAGATGCTCAACCACTTGAGCAAGACTCATTTATCTTGCAACAAGTTGATCAATTATACAGACGGCTTATAAAAGTCATGTGGACATAACAAGTTTACCGAGGTCCATTGTCTATTCCTAAGGTTCATCACTCCAAAATAAGATAGAAAACAAGAGAGGTAAATTACAATTTTTTGCCTACATAACATTTTCCATGTAACGTATCGATCTTGCTCCAAAAATGTTAAAGGTTAATTAACAAAAAACCTACGTACTAATATCTTTGTCCTGGATTTGAAAGAAACTCCTTCAACAAACAATTGAAAGAAAGGTTTACAACCTAAAATTGGTGGGGTGTGCGAGGCTTAAAGGTCCCGATAGCAAGCTACCGTGATGGACCTTCCCCTCATATTCCTTAGTTGTGAACAATATTGAAAACTAATAAGAAACACATAAATTATTTTTTCACGAGTCTTCAAAGATTTGTCAATCAATAACACAAATAGAATCTTTTGGTCATCTAGAGATTTCAGAATGTTGAGTATGACGTTATATTTCCAAAAAAATTGATAAGTGATGATGTAAAGTAAGTTTTACAATTATTTTAGTGGGGTGCGCTAAGCCAAGTCAGTAGTGCAACGCCAAAGGACGCTTGAAGGTCCTGAATCCCAATAGCAAGCTACCGTGCGGACTTCCCCTAAAAAATAGTTGGTATAAGATATATACCGATAAGAGTAGATACTACACTTGATCGTACTATATGAATAACTACTTAAAATGGAATTCTCAAAAGATCTAGCACCAGTGGTCTAGTGGTAGAATAGTACCTGCCACAGTACAGACCAGGGTTCGATTCCCGTCTGGTGCATTCCTGGCTGGTCCATTATGGAGTGCTGTGAAGATAAATTGCGCAGTCAGTGAGAACTTGGGTCCTCATCTTGTCTGATAACAGACGACAAAATAGTGCATCTGAGCCTCTGTTTTTCCATTATCATTTTTATATGTTGTTGGAGATTACAAGATGGGAAATTGAATTCGATCCGACTATATATCAAATAATATTGAAATTGACTCTGGTAAGACTATATATAGGGTCAACATTTATTTTTAGTAGTGTACAGTACATCTTTACTGGAAAAAAACAAAGGTGCCAAATGCTAGGTTGAAACATTGGTTTAATGATTTTGTGAGTTATAGGCTATAGTTCAGTGTCTGATTTTAATTCAAATGTGGATTGCAATGGAACATAGAAGAGACAAATTGTGTACTGTTATGAAACAAAAGGTTTTTAAAACTAGAATTGGTGGGGTGAGCCAGGCCAAGGCAATAGTGCAACACCTAGGCGACTCTTGAAGGTCCCGATAGCAAGCTACCGTGGTGGACCTTCCCCCTCTAAAAATAGAGTTAATATCGTGTGAGTCGATGACTCACATATCAAATATTAAACTGATAAGAACAGATACTACACTTGATCTTAGCCAAAAGGCCGAGAAAGGTATGATTTTCCATGTGTTATGCCAGGCTATTTTATATGTCACTTGTTGCATAAAATCTCTCTTTTTAGTCAGTGTGGGACTAGAAGAGCTTCTATATATTAAACTAGTAATCATCTTCTCTGGTTTTATATATAAAACTAATTCAATCCCATTAATCGTCTATAATATAGTAAGTATTGATCAAAGAGCAGTGAATGAAACAATTTACGTCTTGTTGGCTGCAAAATAGTTTCAACAATTTTTCTTTCGGTATTTATTAGATGTTTTTCGAGAATTGAGCACTATTAAAACTTAAGAAGAACTATGGTTCGAAACAACTGGTGTTGGCTGCAAAATAGTTTCAAGTTTCAACAATTTTGCTGAAATTAAGAGTTGATTACTTGTCATGTTAGTTTAATTCTTTGAGAGCTTCCCAAATATTATTTCATCAATTTAGCTACCTTTTGCTAAAAATCTAACATTATTTTATCAGTGATAGAATCAGGAATGTTGTCACATAAGGTACGGGATTTATGCATGTGATCTAAAAGCTACTTTTTGAAGAGTCCAGCACCAAAATGGACACTTTTTGAACCCTAAACACCAAAAGGGACTCTCTCTAAAAACACACACCAAAATAGACAGTTTGCCCATTTATGGGCGAACTATAACTACCATCTTTTAACAACGTCATCTCTGTTAACTCCAAGTACATCCAAAATAATATTACATAACTTTAAAGGTAGTTCGCCCACAAATGGGCAAACTACAATTCTTTTTACTAGCTCTTCACATGAATCTATGTCACTTTCTTCCTCACAGGAAACTATATCTCCTTTTTCAACAATAAATATGTGTTATTCACTCCACATTTTCTCATTCATCTTCTACTTTTTTTATACTTTATAT
This sequence comes from Solanum acaule, assembly GCA_036250505.1. Classification (NCBI taxonomy): domain Eukaryota; kingdom Viridiplantae; phylum Streptophyta; class Magnoliopsida; order Solanales; family Solanaceae; genus Solanum; species Solanum acaule. Next base: position 14,622 of record JAJOOR010008567.1, on the reverse strand, counting down.
TTTGATTTTTGAAATTTGATAGACATGTCTCAACAATCCGGAAAGTTTGTATATTCAATTGAACTAGATATTTGTAAATGCAAAGAGTATTGTAAAATGAAAACATCGAGGACTCCAAGAAATCTTGGTTGTAAATTTTGGAGTTGTGCACATTCAAAGGTAAATAAATTAATTTGTTCACTTCAAAATATTTGTTATTCAGTTGTTTCTTGTTTTGTATTTTAGGAAAATGATGGATGCAATTGTTTTTGGTGAGCAGAAAACATGTTCATAAAAAAAGAAACGTAGACGTTCTGCTTTGTCTTAGTTGGATCAAGTTTTTTTTTTAAAAAAAATTAGAGTACGCTCATAACTCAACGAATCGCAACATTATTTTTTAAAAAAAAAATTGGAGTTTGCCTCATTACGGATGGACCCTAATAAAATTTATAACAAAAATTGTGGCTTAGTTCATGAACTGCAATTGAATATATTTTTTTTAAAAAAGTGTGACATATTTGTTATTTTTCATATATAGTGATGCTCTTAGATCTAACGAAAAATTCATACAAATAAATTAAAAAATTAAAAAAAAAAACGATACTCAATTGAAACTGCAATTGAGTATTGCTCTTAGAACTGCATTTTTCCATTGGGAGATGAGTCATAATGGCCACCTTTTCCATTCAATTTGATTGTAATACTCAATATTTGAGAATTCCTGGAGTCAACAATACTAGGCATCGTAGAAATGAAATGGGCATTGTTCCAGTTTGCATGGCACAACGATGTAGTTTAAGTAGGGAAACTAGTCATAAGAGCAATCGTTATCCCCATCAACCTCAGTAGTTTTTTACTACTATTATTATATTGATAAGAACATATACTACACTTAATCTTACGTTTCAATTTATTGATATCATATATTTTAGGGGTTGTACTTAACGAGTAATTATATAAAATGGAATTCTTAAAACATCTAGCACCAGTGGTCTAGTGGTAGAATAGTACCCTGCCACGGTACAGACCCACGTTCGTTTCCCGGCTGGTGCATTATTCGAGTGTTGTGTAGATAAATTGCGTAGTCTATGAGAACTTGGGTCCTCACCTTGTCTGCCAAATGCTAGTTGAAACATTAGTCTAACTCTCAAGATTTAATAAGTTATAGCTAATATTAGTTCATATCTGATTTTAATTAAAATGTGCATTTTGGAATGGCATAGAGAGCTCTTATGTATCAAAAAGCCCAAAATTATGTACTGCTATGGAATCAAAGGTTTTTAGAACTAGAATTGGTGGGGTGAGCCAGGCCGATGCAGTAGTGCAACACCAAGGCGACTCATGAAGGCCCCAATAGCAAGCTACTGTGGTGAACCTCCCCCCTTAAAAAATAGAGTTAATATCGTGTGAGTCGATGACTCACATATCAGATATTAAACTGATAAGAACAGATACTACACTTGATCTTAGCCAAAAGGCCGAGAAAGGTATGATTTTCCATGTGTTATGCCGCGTTATTTTATTTGTTACTTGGTTACATAAAATCTCTCTTTCTAGGCAGTGTGGGACTAGAAGAACTTCTATATATTAAACTAGTAATCATCTTCTCTGGTTTTATATATTACACTAATTCAATTCCTTTAATCTTCTATAATTCCATTGATCAAAGAGTAGAGAATGAAACAATTTACGTTTTGTTGGCTGCAAAATAGTTTCAACAATGTTGCTGAAATTACTCCAAAATAAGATAGAAAACAAGAAATGTAAATTTCAATTTGTTGACACAACAGTTTCCACCGCAACGTATTGATCTTGGTCCAAAAATGTTAAAGGTTAATAATAACTCACAAAAATCCTAAGTACTAATATCTTTGCTCTGGATCTCGAAGAAACTCCTTCAACAAACAATTGAAAGAAATGCTTACAGCCTAGAATTGGTGGGGTGCACTAAGCCAAGGCAGTAGTGCAACACCTAGGCGACGTTTAAAGGTCCTGATAGCAAGCTACCATGATGGACCTTCCCCTCTTATATTCCTCTGTTGTGAACAATATTGAAAACTAATAAGAAACACAAATTATTTTTCATGAATCTTTAAAGATTTGTCGATTAATAACACAAATTGAATCTTTTGATCCTCTAGAGATTTGAGAATGTTGAGAATGACCTTTTATAGTTCCCAAAAATTGATAAGTGAGAATGTAAAGTAAAGCTTTACAACTAAATTTAGTGGGGTGCATCAAACCAAAACAGTAGTGCAACGCCAAAGGATGCTTGAAGGTCCCGAATCCCAATAGCAAGCTACCGTATGGACATCCCCTCAAAAATAGAGTTAACGTATTATACTGATATGAACAGATACTACACTTGATTTTACGCTAGGGGTGGTACTTTGCGAATATGTAAGTAAAGTGGTATTTTTAAAACATCAAGCACGAGTGGTCTAGTGGTAGAATAGTACCCTGCCACGGTACAGACCCGGGTTCGATTCCCGGCTGGTGCATTATTTGAGTGCTGTGAAGATAAATTGCACAGTTAGTGAGAACTTTGGGTCCTCACCCTGTCTGATATTAGATAACAAAATAGTGCATCGTCCGATTATATATCGGATCATACTGAAACTGACTCTGGTAAAACTATATATAGGGTCACCATTTATCTTTAGGAGTAGTACGGTACATCTTACTGAAAGAAAAGATCTAACATTAGTTCAGTAGCTGATTTTAATTAAAAAGTGTTACTTGGAATGTGACACAGAGAGAGCTCTTATGGATCAAACTTCCCAAAATTAGAAGGGACAAACTGTGTACTGGTTATGAAACAAAAGGTTTTTAGAATTAGAATTGGTGGGGTGAGCCAGGCCAAGGCAGAAGTGCAACGCCAAGGCGACTCTTGAAGGTCCCGATAGCAAGCTAGCGTGGTAGACCTTCCCCCTCAAAAAATAGAGTTAATATCGTGTGAGTCTATGACTCACATATCAGATATTAAACTGATAAGAACAGATACTACACTTGATCTTAGCCAAAAGGCCGAGAAAGGTATGGTTTTCCATGTGTTATGCCGGACTATTTTATATGTCACTTGTTAAATTAATTCTCTCTTTCTAGGCAGTGTGGGATAAAAGTGTGTGCCTGGCCAATTAAAAGGACTCTAAGAAGTTCATCTATCAAAATTAAGGTCATTGAAACAAAGTTTTGATTTATATTTTGATTTGTCGAAGGATTTTCTTTATTTATTGTTAAAAATCATCGGTGATTAAGTTCAATATCTTCCGAGAGGAAAAGTATCAAGTGATTTCTTTTCATTTTCTTAAGTTTTTGGTGAACTCGGTTATCCAATATCTATGTGGTTGGTAGAGTTCCATGATTGTGGAAAGGACCGAAAACCACTATCGATATTGAAAACCACCAATATCTCTAGTTTGTCTCATTGTACTAATTATTTAGTTTGGAATTTTATTTGGTGAAGATGGAGTAAAATTGATATTGAGAATTTATATGCAAAACACAACTAATTCAGGATTGAGGCATCATTGCAACTGTTGAATTGCTATTTTTGTATTATAATTGTATTGCATTTCTCATAAAGGAAAATAAAATAATATGATGTACCAGACTGATCTTATCTGCATCAACTTCAGAATCTAAATAGGATAGAAAATTCTAAAATTATCAGTAAAATTACATGTGAAAGAGAATTTAGTCTCCTTTGTTCTTGTCTGGACTTAAGTTTGGAACCTTCTATCTCAGGAGGCAGTTACAATCAGTGTTTTAAAGGGCGGAGGGCGTGAGACGAGATGTTTTATGTAGTACGGGGCGAGGTGAGGCGTAAGCCCCGAGATATGGGGAGTAAGTCCCAATATGGATCTACGGGGCATAGTCTCATGTATATTCAATTTTATAATTTTATTACTAAAAAAATAAGCAAAAGTAAAATTAAACTTTCGATGATTTTACAAGTAATTTTTTATAAATAACCTATAATATATAGAAAAATTATTATGATTTTTATTTGAGATAGATATTAATAACCAATAATGAAGAAAAAAAGTATTGTAATTACTATTTGAGAAATATCACTACACCAATAATAAAAAAATATGATTCAAAGCAAAAAAAAAAGATAAATAATAATTAAAAACACTCCGGGCATACATTTTTACCCCCAAAACTTATGGTTTTATGCTTAGTGCTTACACCCCAAATTCTAGGACTTATCAATTTGCGTCTGAAGCCTTTTTGGTACGCCCCGCCCTAAGACGTGCCCAAAAAACGTTTTTGAAAACACTGGTTACAACTCTTTAGATAGCTATAGAACTTTAACTACTGATGGTAATAATACTGATTTTTAGTTTCGTTCATTTTTTTCTTTGCCATTTCAGATTGTGATGATAGCAATATACTTCCATTTTTTCCTTAAAAAAATATTAATTAAATCTTGATTGATGAAACTTATGATTAAGGGAGCAAGTATCATTTGTCTGATGGATCTCACGAAATCATGAATTGAAAAACCTACATGAGGACCCATTTGGTAGAAGGTGATGAAGAGTTGTTGGACTCAGCCTCTTCTGTTTCTTTTGTTGATGCTGGTGAAAAGGATTCAACTACTAAATCGACTTTCACAAATTTCAATGAATCACCTTACTGGAAGTTTAGATATATTAGAGATATAATTAGAAGCCCAAACTTGGTAACGGGAAGATTTATGTTGAGTGAGACTCGTAGTAGTATTGTTCTTGATCTCTTTGACCAGTTGGAGAATCAGAAGGCTCGAACTAATAATGCAGAAGAGCAGCTGAAGATTAGGAGAAGAGTATTGTTTGATTCGGTAGTTGAATGTCTGGAATTCAGTTGATTGTAAATATAGTTTTGGTAGAGGTTTTGAAGCTTGGGATGAAATGTGGACAACCACTTCTTCCTTTTGATCAATGTTGTCCATTTTGCCCAAGCTTCAAAACCTCTGCCAAAACTCTATTTACATCTGAATTCCAGACATACAACCACTTAATCAAACAACACTTTTCTCCTAATCTTCACCTGCTCTTTTGTATATTTATTAATTCAGGCCTTTTGATTCTCTAAGTGGTAAAAGAGATCAAGAGCAATAATACTCTGAGCCTCACTCAACACAAATCCTGCCATTACCAAGTCTAAACTTCTAATATATCTCTAATATATCTAAAATTCCAATAAGGTGATTAATTAAAATTTGTGCGAGTCAATGTAGTAGTTAAATCATTTTCCCTAGGATTAGCAAGAGAAACGAAAGAAGTTAAATCTCACAACTCTACATCACCTTCCACCAAATAGGTCCTCGTGTAGGTTTTCCAATTTATAATTTCGTGAGATTCACCAAACAAACATACGATACTTGCTCCCCGAATCTTAAGTTTCATTAGTTAAGTTTTAATTGATATATTTTCAGTGGGAAATGGAAGTATATTGGTAATGACAACATTCAGTTCTTCATTCAATGCAATGACTTGACAACATCTTTAAAGTCCATGAGCAATTGGTACACTGATCTTCTGAGAAAGTGTATCACCTAATTTTTATGAATCTCTTATAATTTTCAGTTAAACAAGCCTTATGAAATGCCTTTTCTTTAACATTTCTATTAAGCAAATTCAACTACCTTCTTCCTATAATTAATTTATTGAAGCAACGCTATACCACCAAATTAGAGAACAATGACTAAAAAGGCATAAAAATAAGTAGTCAATATAGGCGTAGAAAGAAATTTGACGAAAGAGTGGACACCTAACAGACCGAATTCAACATATATCATCATAATCTTAAATAGGAGAAAAAAAATAGAATGAAACTAAGTATTAGTATTATTACCATCAATAGTTAAACTTTTGTAGCTATTCAAAGAGTTGCAACTGTCTCCTGAAATAGAAGGTTCCAAACTTGAGGTCAGACTAGAACAAGGGAGTCTGAATTCTTTTTCACACTTAATGCTGCTAGCAGTTTTAGGAATTTCTACTCTATTTTGGATCCTGAAATTGATGCAGATAAGATTAGCCTAGCTAGTACATTATACTTTTTTTTTTCCTTTCTAAGAAAATGCAGTATAGTAATAATACAAAAATAGGAATTCAACAACTGCAATAATACCTCAATCCTGAATTAGTTGGATTTTGCGTATAAAATCTCAACATCAATTTAATTCCATCTCCACCATTTTTCCCAATACTTAATAATTTGTAGTACACCTTCAAACAAAAAGCATATTCAGTTGAAAAAAGAAACAATGAAGAAGTCAGATGGCTAAAAAAAATGAACCTTTGAAAGCTGATCTCAACAACAACAACAATAGCAACAACATCAAGGTGGGGAATGTTAATTCCCCATAACCAAAGGGGGAAAAAGCTGCAGTTGGGGAGCACAAGTGAGAACATCTCCGCAGAGGCGATGTGAACAAGGAGAAGAAGAGACGGAGAGCACAAATCAGAAAACCCTATCATTTAGGGTTCTTTTATATTCACCTGGTCTGACCACTTTTGGGCCGACCAACTCTTTTTTTTGATATATTTATGTGTGGATCCATTTAGGAGTCCTTTTTTTATTAAATAAAATGGACCATGAGTCCAGATTTAAACTTTAAAAAAAGGATATTGGTCGTTTTCAATGTCAATTGTGGTTTTCGGTCCATTCCACAACTATATTTGACTGGTTTGATTTTACCTAAAAAAATGTCAATTCGAGATCAAACCAACCCGACATTATGTATATAATTTTTAAAATTATAATTTTTTATATATAAAAGTATTTACTTTGTAGTATTTTTAAAAATATTTCTTACACTTTTTCATAGTTTTTATCTTTTATCTGTTGTAAAACTTAGGAACAAAAGAACAATTTAAAGATGAAGACAAGAAAAATATAAGACAAGATAAACAATCTAACATAACTTTCTTTCTTTCAAATGTTCACCAAATCTTTTAGTATCTACAATATGAACCCTTATGCCTCTATTTATGGTGTAACATAGAGGCAAACAAAAGGTTAGTCATAAACATGACATTAACATGAATATAATGGAGGAGGTTATAGAAGTGAAATGTTACAAGAATAATGGTTATAAAGTTGGAGGTTATGATTATTTTCATAATTGAGGAATGTAATGGAGATAATGGGTGAGAGTAACTTCTTGGTGTAGTGGACATCCATAATATAATATTTTATGACACTCCCCCTTGGATGTCCATAGATAATATGCCTCGTTAAAACCTTACTAGGAAAAAACCCTGTGGGAAAAAATCCTAGTGAAGGAAAAAGAGTACACATATCTTTTAATACGCTTTGAATGTTGCCTTGTTAAAAACCTTACCAGGAAAACCCAGTTGGGATAAAACCATGGTTAAGGGAAAGAGTACAACGCGTAATTTTCTCCCCTTGATAAAAAATTTACTTGATATCTCGGAGTCGATGCATTCCAATCTTATATCACAACTTCTCAATTATTGATGTTGATAATCCTTAGTGAATAAGTTTACAAGATTATCACTTGAATGGGTCTTTGAACGTCTATCTCACCATTTTGTTGAAAATCACGTGTGAAAAAGACATTTGGTGAAATATACTTTGTCTGATCTCCTTTGATTGTATCCTCCCTTCAATTGAGCAATATATCATTTTCGTATAATATCCTTTTCAAAAGAAAATCATATATTTTCTGAATATGATAGATCATGATTCCAACTAAACACACTCCCGACTTTTTTTATAGATCAATATTATTTCTGCATGATTTGATTCTTTGAATGCCAAGATCATAATCAAATTATTTTTGACACGGAGATTGATCATTTCAATTTTATTGAAGCTCGTCTTTTCTTCGCAAAGAAAATCACACAACTTATATGTGTTGAGTCACTTGCTTTGTTAGTTTCTTATCATAACTTGAATGATAATATGACAATTCTTTCACATAACTTTCATTATGTATATCAAATAATCTTCTAGCATTTGCATAACCAGCAATCTATAAGTGCACCAATTGCACTAATACATGACATTTTAAATCATTTTCATGAGATCAAAAATGTTATTTCTCTGTGTTAAGCAGTCTCAAAATCATTGGGTACTCAATGGAATTGCTTTAAGACCTTTTAAATCCTTCAAGGATTTTCATATAACCTTCATCGTCTAGTTAGACATTATAATCATTCATTATACATATTCAAGTAGTTCATCTTTTGCCAGACTGAAACAAGTCTCATTGCATCCACCACTGGAGAATATATCTCCATTTAATAATATCAGAATTTTTGCGAAAACCCTTTATGCCCCGAGGCACAAACCACACTTTATATCTTACGGTTATACTTTTGCACAATGATTCATTTGTACCACACTGCCATTATATTTTGATCCATGAACTATAAGATCAAAAACATCACTTTTCTAAGTGAAACAAATATACTTGAATAGTGCCAATCATTTATCTGTCCACACTATACGACAGATTCGAATTTAAGATCCTCGTAACCATTTATAGCATTGAGTGCTACTTCATATCAAAGATACCGTTGACGGTCATTTTGATATCGATTCTAATATGACATAACTTATCGAGATCTCTTCAATTTTGATCATTTTCAGGTACCTGAACCTTTGCCAAGGTTTTTATGAAGTGTTATGCTATAGTGCTCTTTCAAAGCACTTACCTCATTATCATGACCATTTTGATAATTTGCTCCTCTCCTTCCTCAAGGAGTTTTACGTTTGTAATCAATTAGTTTATCACGCTTCTGGCGTACCATAGACTTTGTCCTTCAAGGACTATTTATTGGAGCATTTGCAGCTTAATTAAAATATTGGGTCATCAAATACATCTGGCAAATTATTTGCAACATTTTGCAAATGAATTATCTCTTGAACTTCAAGTTCACATTTTTTAACGAGGACCTAGATAATTCACCCCACACATAATTTTTAGCTGCTAAACATATCTCTCCTAATGTTAGGAAATCTAACATTTACCCCCAATCTCATTTGGGGATCCATCTTTGTGCGTGGTGGAGCAATAAAATCATATGTGCACACATCAAATTTTTAGATGACAATTATTTGGTTCCTGACCCCGAACCAATTGTGATGGGAGAACCTTGTTGGCTTGATGCACACACGTTAAATAAATTCATCTCATAAAAATTTTTATTGGAGAGATTTGTTCTCATAATCAATGGTCTAGCTATAATTGGAGGCAAACAATTTATGCTAAACCAATCAGTATTATCAACATGATTTTATAGTTTGGAACTATGCTCTTAATTTAACAATTTGAGCAAACAACACAAAAATCAATTTGTAAGTTGATACAAATGCACATGTGATCATACCATAGATACATCTATTAAATCATAATAGTAAGCGGTCCACATGGCAGGTGAACGGGCCCATATTCACCTTTTTATATGTTCCAAATAATTTCAAGGGATATAATCCCAACTTTGGCTGGTACAATGATCATTTTATCATGAGAACAAGTGACACATGAGAATTCTTAAAGAATCTTTTATTTCTTCAACATATAACCACATGAATTCTTAATTCTTTTGCATCACATTTGAACCGAAATGGTCAACTGGTTATGCCAATTGATATTTATTCTAGTAAACTTGTAGTTTACTTTTGCATGTGATTCCATCATCATGCCTATATTTGTATACAACAAACAAGAGAAAGGTGGGTAACCTTTTATGTAAATATTCATAACCCGCTTTGATTGTAGTAATCTGAAGATATATAATCTTTCAATAATTTACAGTCTCAATATAATAATTTTTTTCAATTCCTCTGAAACTTAAAAAGTTTCTTTTGAGACTTACTGCAACTCAATATTATATATGAACTATTTTCATTTCTGAATAGTAACAAATTAGTTCTTCCGAAACTCTTAATTAAGTTTGTGTACTGCCACAAATTTCACAACACCATTCTTATGGTGACCATCTCCTTCAAGGAGAAAATTATTATTATTGTCATGGTTAAAATTATTAAATGCAAGACTTATTTCTTGACAACCAATGACAAATTTGTGTTTCCATACAACAACATTTATTTTGTTCATGACCACAACCTTTATAGAAAAGAATTATTTCTTTCTTTTGTCCTCCAATAGTTCATAATAAAATATACCACAATATTTGTGTAGTACTCAAAGTATATGACCAAAATGACCATTTATGTCAAAATATTTTTTTTTTCAATAACTCAAACCTCCCGTAGAGGTGAGATGTGACATTTATCCAACCATACATGAACATGTCCTTATCCATACAAACACAAGTCACATTCTCTTCAAGAAATGAACCATAACCATTTGTACATGCCCCATAAGTTTTTATCAGAAACTCACTGTCATGCTTTGGCATTATCAAATTTATGTGACTCACCTCAACATTACTTTAAGAGGTCAAATGTACCAAATGTACTACCACTTTGTATTCCTTTATTTTGATGGAGGATTTACAAAACTTTTCAAATTGGCTTGCATCAACAATAATGTTGCCCAATATATTTTCATACCACTTTGATGGATAAAAATTACATTCACATTTGAAGGACCATCTTAAGAACTCATAATGTTCTTCCTTTTAATTACCACAATGATGACCATTAACATTTTACCACGCTCATATTCATACATTTAACCACTTGTCATTTTCAGACACAGTATGTCCTGCTACCACATTCACATAAGAGAATAGAGCAAATTAATTGGACAAATTTCATGACTTTTATCAAGAGCATATCAATTTGCTCAGTCATCATTACATCGTCATTATTTTACGTTGGGACTTGAACCCAACGTCTTACCCATAAGAAGGCATTTTAGGTCATTATTTATTGGGACCCAACCCAACATTTTATTATCATGATGCATCAGGACTCTCACCTGATGTATTACCCTTTTGGTGCGATAGGACTTGAATCCTTCGTCTTACCCTTAATCAATGACATAATAAGTCAAATATAATAGGACTCACCATTGAGCCTTAAAAAAATATTGTCACTTTCTGATTAAAATGCACAATAAAATATAGACAAAAAAAAAACACAAAAAAAATATTCTCAACAAAGTATGTACTAATATCTTAAACTTGTCAAAAACAGAGAGTTACATATAACATTATATTATATTATGTTTGGTGCATAATTATTAACGTAGTGAATTACCATTATAAATCAATGAATCAATTCCGCACTAAGAAAATAATAATTCCAATAACACTAAAATAAAACTGCTCACTACCACCACCCCTTTTTCAATTTCCATTTGAACCCAAAATATTTCACACACAAAACAAAATAAATTAAAAGCTTATGTAATAACCAAAATAGTGAGCATAATCATAAATAAAATATAAAATAATTTTCACATACAAAAGAAAGTATATATAGTCATAGGTGAAAACAAATGCACAGTAACAATAATATTTATCATTCACCTTGCTCACAAGTAAAATATAAAATAGATTCCAATTATTTTACCTTCTTTTGTTTACTTTGCTTCAATCCTGCAATGGTAGAACATTCGTGCTGATAACGTGTTGAAAAACTTAAGAACAAAAGAACAATTTAAAGATGAAGACAAGATGAACAATCTAACATAACTTTCTTTCTTTCAAATGTTCACCAAATCTTTTAGTATCTACAATATGAACCCTTATGCCTCTATTCATAGTGTAACATAAAGGCATACAAAAGGTTAGTCATAAACATGACATTAACATGAATATAATGGAGAAGGTTATGGAAGTGAAATGTTACAATAATAATGGTTATAAAGTTGGAGGTTATGGAGGTAATGGTTATCTTCATAATTGAGGAATGTAATGGAGATAATAGATGAGAGTAACTTCTTAGTGTAGTGGATGTCACAACCCGAGCCTTTACCCTGGACGTGGCCGGCAGTCGAAGACCATTGCTGGTCCCCAAGCGAACCCTCATCCTGGCTGACTACAAGCGGAAAACTGATTCAAGGATACAAAGCTTAAAAACTGAAATAAAAAGTTCATAAAAACTCAAATTGAAACTTTAACTCAAATGAAAACTCTGAATAATAAAATATATTCAACTCACCCCAAAATTGGCAACTTAAGTCTTTCAAATATTTAATAAAATAAATAATGCAGACTTCTCAACTATACTGACTATCTATGAAGCTTCTAACTGACAAAGATGGAATTCGGGACAAGACCCAAGACATCCTGACTAAACTGAAAAGTAAATGAAATCCTTCGAAAACAAGGAGGCTCACCATAGCTAACTCGAACTCTCAAATGTATCAACGAAGCTCTTGTTGATGATTCTGAATACCTGTGTCTGCATCATGAAAAGATGCAGGCCAAATGGCTCAGTACGTGGAATGTACGAGCATATAAGGGAAATTCTAAAACATAACATAAGCTTGAACTTGATAAAAATGGAAACATACTTACCTCTTTTCAAACTTACTCAACTTAAGGAATACTCAAGGATACTCAAAACTACTCAACTTACTCAACTCAGAAGTACTCAAGAATAAGATACTCAACTCAGAGATTAGATACTCAACTCAAAGATATGATATTCGACTCTGGGTACTTAACTCAATATAAAGCAACAATACACATGCAATATATGGAAAGCTTTATAAAACAGTAAAAACAAGTTAGTTCGTTAAAGAAAATGCAATAACAAACTCAACTTTACTTATATAATAAAGTAATATAGTTTATGTGGTAGTTTCTCTAACCGACAACCACCACTATAAGCCTAAGTGGTGATACAACGTCTTGCCCACACTACCAGAATTATCATATACTTTGCCGTCATATAGAACGCTTAACTTAGTGGATCCACTAGCTTAACTTATGTGATCATCTAAAGAGTATGACCCATTAATACCCATGATGGCTACATGGTTTATGGAGACTTGAGTTAATATGAACTCGCATTCCCATATTGGTGCTCAATACTACTCCCAAAAATATACTTAGCTCATATGTCTTTAAAACAACTTCTTTCTTTGGTTTGAGATAATTACTCAAAACTTAGCTTAAAAGATCTCTTGGAAATCATAGTTTCCTTTTTACTGAAAAACTAGCTCAAGGCTCTTTTGAAATCTCAGTTTCCTTTCTTGTTTAAATGTGAAATCATTTACTCTTTGGGAATACATAGTCCCGATATACTCTTTTGAAGAAATGAACTCAACTCTTTGCTTAACTCAAAACTTAAGTCTTAAAACAAAGTTAAAACGTTTGTAAAAGACTTCTTAAAATATGGTTCATGCCGAATTGTGGACTTGAACGACTCAATGCAAGGTTTTCAATAACCGTAGATAGACTCAAATACTTGGAACTCAAGAACTTCAATGATACTACTAATTTCAAGAATGCTCACCTCATAGTTCATGCAGAGTTATGAGCATGAACTACTCAACTCAATGACTCAAATATACTCCTCATCTCAGGACTGTTTGACTTATAATATTCATGCGGAATTATGAGCATGAAATATTCAACTCAAGGACTCAAAGATACTTCTCGAAAGGGATTAGGAACTCAACACTTAAAGGCTTAGAACTCGAAGATACTACTCTTCTCAATAATACTCAATTTATGGAGTCCATGCGGAATTTATGGGCATGAACGACTTGACTCGTAGGTCTACATAACATTATGGAACTCATGATACAACTCTTCTCATTCTCATACTCACTTCCTTAAAACTTAGTTCAAATCAATAGTTGATCTCAAAGCATTCACAATTGAACTCAAAGACTTTCTTGAATTCTACTCTTAACTCTCTCTTGAATGTGAATTATGAATTCAAGAGTTATGGTTCATGATTTGAAAGATCTCATGATGACAAAGTGGACTCATGAATATATTCTCCTCATTCTCATACTCACTTGCTCGAGTCTTGAAACAAGTTACTAGAAGTTGTAAAAGACTCCACAAAAGGACTCAAAGGGACTTTCTTGGAATGTTCGAAAGAATTCTCAAAACTTAACTCTCAACTCTACCTTGAAGTTGAATTATGAATTCAAGGTTATGATCATGTTAGGAATGATTTTAGGTGTTTAGAAGTAGCTTAGAGTAGTTAGAATCGAAAATGAGTGAAGGTGCACTTTAAACGAACACAAATGGGGTAACCGATGATAAACTGGATGGGGCAGGCGACCCTGGCGCTATGGGTGGCGCGGGGAGCCAGCCCCTAAACTTCAGAGGAGGGTTTGGGGCGCTCTGGCTGGCGCATCGCGCCAGGCCCCAACCCAGAAAACTCGACGAAATTCTTTGCTCGTTTTCTCACCCTAATTCGCCTAGAATCGAACAATTTCTTCCCCAATCATTTAGAATTGATTACTTAACATAAGTACACTCTAATCTACTCAATACATCCCTTAAAACACTCACTTTGATCTGAAGAAATCATCCAAAACTCAACACAAAAAGATTTAGAATGAACTTCAAGAACACCTATCAAGAACTCATCAAGAACTCAAATCTTTCAACTTCAAGAATGAAATTTGCGCTGAAAATAACATGTTTGGCGTGTGGGTGAACAAACCCAACACTATGGAAGCTTACATACCTCTTAGGGATCAAACCCATGGCGAAAATCCGCTACAACACGCAAGAATCT
>JAJOOR010008566.1:0-51980 GCA_036250505.1 Solanum acaule | reverse complement strand
CAGTAACTTTTTTTCTTTGATTAAAATATTGAATTAATTTTATTTAATTAATTGATAATTTAAAAGTTAAAATTAGAGATTAATTGTGGTGTTGACACGTAGGCGCTATCACCTCTCCTATTATATATATATAGATAAAGATAATTTTATTTAATTAATTGATAATTTAAAAGTTAAAATTAGAGATTAATTGTGGTGTTGACACGTAGGCGCTATCACCTCTCCTATTATATATATATAGATAATTAAAAATAATAATAAATATGATAAGTTCTCAAAAAAAATCACACACTCTATTTTTTAAAACTGTTTGTATTAAAATTCAGATTTTAGATTTTTATCTTTTATTTTTAATAAAACTGTTTAAAACTGTTTGTATTAACAATTGAAATTTTAAATAATTCTATACAAGACTTTAGAAAGATTATTATTATTAATATCATAATAATAATAATAATAATAATAATAAATATAATATTATATTATTATTATTATTATTATTATATTAGATATTTATCTTTTAAAACTAATTAAATTACTATGTTGTTTTAAGTTTTCTATGACTTTAAAAATAATCCATATATAGGCCATACGCAGGTAGTGGGAGAATTATTATTATTATTAATTTTAGTAATTAGTAATTAGTAATTAGTAATAATAATAATAATAATATAATAATAATAAATATGACAAGCTCTCACAAAAAAAAGAATCACACACCCAATTTTTTAGAAGTGTCTCCAAAACGATTTGTATTAAAATTCAAATTTTAGATATTTATCTTTTAAAAATAACTACCTTCTCATTTCAAAATTATTTAAAATTACTAATTTTAATAATTAATGAATTCTGTTTTTTTATTGTGCTGACGCGGCGTTTTCACCTATACTATTTTATATATATATATATATATATATATATATACTATTATTATTATTATATTGTGGTTCTATTGATTTTTTTTCTAAAACGATAATTTTTAAAGAAAATTCTACTTACGAAAAAATGTAAAAGAAAACGTGTATAAAAATAAGGTCTTATAGTACATTTCATTTTCAGATTATTACAACCTAAGTGTCTCATAAATGATAAAGGTCTAATTACTATTTTGGAACATCACACGTGAAGTCCTATTAACTATTTTAAGCATCATAAATATTGCATACTTACATGTATCATGAATGCATTATAATATACTCCATAAAATATGAAGGCCAATTAAATCTAACCCTTGCAAAACTATTTGAAAACAACTCCATAAAAGGTATTGATATAAATGATTAAACTTTGAGCAATTCAACTGCTTCGATATAACTTCAAAAATGTTATTTAGATTTTTCTTTATTAAAAAATAATTAATGTTAGAGTGTAAATAAAGGCAAGAAGTTTCGAATTAAAAACTGCTAAGAAAAATGTTAAAGTAAATTTCAGAAAGATAATTGATCACATCGTATCTATAATAAAATGCAAGTAGAAATGTTGATTTGTCTCATTGGCATGTCTATTAGATCAACATGAATTACTTAGGTATAAAGTCATTTCCTCGCCATTATTGAGATTTGAGAATAAAGAGAACAAATTGAAAAACAGATTGAAAATAGTAGACAGTAGATTTATTTAAGAAAAAAACTCGAGAAGTTATAACTGTTTTACAGTTACATCTCAGAATTTTAAAATTGTTTTACAATTATTTCCATTTAATTAATTATAATTTATATTTAATTAATTTTAATTATTTTTAAAATGTATTTTTTGTGGTGCTGACATGTGGCATGTTTGCCTCTCCTATTATATATAGATAGATTTATTCTATATTTCTATTGAGTTTTAGGTTTCATACATCATCGATCTAAGGCTCATGGATATTTTATCTGACAAAGTGAAATTAGGATGAAATTTCAAGTTTGAATTTGGCAAAAATGATCATTTCATTTATGAGTGAGATAGTTTTTCATCAGCCTCCATTTGTATTTATTCGTATTTATAAATCATCATCTTCCTACATTTCTTTATTCCTCTTTCAGTATGAGATTTTATTTATGTATATTAATTATTGGAAAAGCAAATTACTATTATACCGATCTTCATGAAGTACATGATTTTCAAAGAAAACTGTATTTTCTGATTCATATATTTTTGTTGGTTTAACTTAGCATATATTGTTTTTTTTGGAGGGCAAAATTTTCATGAAACATAAAATCAAAGCACATAATCTATCATGATAAGACGATGATTACTGAAACACTATTTCTAGATTATTTTCTTTAAAAATTTTCATCAACATGCAAGGTTGGTATATTTGTGATTAAATAATTTTTTTTGATTTTATATAAAAAAAATTTACTGTAAGTATTTGAATGAGAGCTTTAGAAGATATAATGTGGTATAAGAAAATTCATATTTCTTTTCATTAGGATTGTATTGCTATAAAAATATATAATTTTGGGGATTGAAAAGGTGATGTATCTTTTTTTTTTTTTTGGTTTTCCATTCGGTGTCCAGTACCCACATTGGAGCCCAATGTATCACTTATTTTGTGTTAAGACCCTAAAACGAAATAGGATGAACTAGATCTTCATGTGTGTTTTATGAGTTGATAACTTGTTATAATGTTGAGATTTATCTTTTAAAAGTTGGTTTAAAGAGTTTTGAGGTCAAACGTCAAGGGACGACCCAGACGTTTGGAAACTAGTCGTTTGTGTGCTAGTGTGTCCTTGTGTGTTGTCCTTGTTTTGGTGTCTAAAATCAGTGTTAAAGACCCTAGTACCTTAATGATTGTGTTTAGGGGTTAAACGTCTGGGTACGACTCCCCAAGGACCACCCTAAGGGTCCTTGAGGAGGACCCTAAGTTCAACCCCAAGGCTGCCAAAACAGCGGGGTGACCCACGAGCTAGAGTGACGCTTCGTCACTAGGATGACGGCCCGTTGGTGGGCTCCGTTGCCCCAACCTTAGCCTGTGGAGGCTTGGCCTCCATGGAGGGGCCTCAGTCCCTTTCCACGAAGTGACAGAATGGTCCGTCACACCACCCACGGTCCGTGAGTGGTGGCCGTTGGTCACGAACTGTGTGCTGTCAATTATTTCGGCCACTTGAGGGGTGAATTGGTAAATTCACCCCAAGTCTTTTAAAGGGTATGTACAGTTATTTTACCTATTTTAGGGTATTTTAAGTTAGTTAAAAGATGGAAACCCTCACTTAGACCTCATTCTTCAAATCAAACCCTTCCCTCTCAAATATATTCTCTCAAGAACACCATTGAAGGGCAAGGTCCAATTCAAGCTAGGAGAAGGGAATTCAAGTGCCTTTTCTTCAATTTTCGTGGGCTTTCATTACCAAGGTATGGTGTTCCCTTCATCCTTGTTTACCCTCTCATTCAAGGAGTCCAATCAAAGGTTTTCAAAAAGGGTTTTGAAAGATCAAATTTCCCAATTTTGATTCTTAGCATGTGTTCAATGGAAAATGGTTTCTAAAGTCATAATAATGGTGAACTGATGTTTGTTTACTGTTTTTAAGTTGATTTTCTATGGAATTCTTGAAGAACCCATGTTTCCCTAAATCTTCTAAGTTGGCTTGTAAAGTGGGTTGATAATCATGATTGTTCATTGATAGAATTGTGTTTAGATTACATTATAGTATCGATTTCTATTGTTATCTACTTCTGTCTATGATGAATTTTTGATGTATGAATGAGTTGGTGATATTGGCCTTGTGGGCATGATAACGGGTAAATTCTCTTGTTATGTGGAATTGTTGGAGGTTGAATGATGTGGATTGTGGCATTGGAGAAGAGTAAGTTGACCTAACTTCTTGGTTATTATGAAATTGTTCTTGTTTGGTTTGATCCACTTATGGTGGAGGTGCTTATCTCTTGTATGTATTGTGATCATGGCCCTTAAGGCATTAGAGGATTAAGTGAAGTGTTGTCTTGATGTAGAATGTTCATGTGAAGTATGTTTGTGTATGAAGTTAATGTTAATATAATGAATGTTGGTCTATTGAAAGTTTTCCTCAATTGAACTCTAATGAATGAATGGGGGATTTGAGATTGATGCTTCCTCGCGAGTAGAGGTGGACTGTCTAGTAGCAATCTCAATATTCCTAAAGAGCTTTCCAATGAATGAATAGTGGGTTAGGATGGATGTTCATCTGTGAGTAGAGGAGGACTGTCTAGTAGCGATCCTCACCCCATAAAGAATGAAAATAATGAATGTAATGAACTCTGTGGGGAATAATGCCTCGCACCGAGAGAGTATGAAATGGGGTGGATGCTTCCCCGTGAGTAGAGGTGGAGTGTCTAGTAGCAACCTCTTGAGATGGATGCTTCCCTGTGAGTAGAGGTGGAGTGTCTAGTAGCAGTCTCCCTATCCCTTAACTATGCGCCCGCATAGGTCTATAGCTAGTGGAATCCACTTAAGCTAGAAGAATGACCCTACCTTAGGCAAGTGGGGAACCCTCATCCGGTAAGGGTTACTACCGGGATTCCATGTCAAGCTCTCATGGTCTATGTCGGTTAAGGCTTACCCCCACACTAATGATTAATGAACTATGATTTCCCTTGGGTGTACTACTTAGTGTAGGTAGTGGAATGGGACATTATCTATGCATTGCACAAGTAGACATTCGAAGGAGGTCATGGTGTGTTCCTTTTGATGATAATGAATGAATGGGTCCGTAAGTGAAGGGAATGAATGAATGAGTCTTAATGATGTTAATGGAGAATGTTGGTCTTATGTCTAATGAAAACGAATGTGTTGTGACTTGTTGAATGTAATGTGCCTAGCTTAGGGTGACTTCATAGGAGCACTTGATGTGAGTAGTAGTATGGGATGCTACTTGCACATTGCACTAGTGTGGCTTGGAGTTGTCTTAGGGGATGGTTCCTTTGTAAAGAAGCATGGTTTATAATGTGGTTATGACATTATGAATGTTGACTTGTTGGCTTGTATTGAAGAAGAAGGGTTCTTGCCTTTGGTGGTCTAGAGGAACACCTAGGTAGGTGTGAAGAGGTTGTATGGGCAGCCCCTTCATGTCCTACTTAGATGGGTCTTGGAATAGCCTTAGGTGGAGGGTCTAAGATAAATGAGTGATTCACATTGCATGAGGTGTTGCCTAATGATTACTTGAGGCGAATGTAAAAAGGTAAATGGATGGTTTACATGTGGTTTATGTATTAAATGGCTTAGAACTTGCATGATTGCTTATGGTTGAGTATTGTGACTCTTATACTTGTATTTCATGAAGTTTTACTAAAAATGGCATACTTGCATGGCTTTCAAATAAATATCCTTTTAAAACATGTTTTTGCATGGTCACCATACTTGGTGCTTAATTGTACTAATTCCATATTTTCCTCTATTTTTACAAAGTGTAGGTGTGGGCTAGTGAGTTGATCTTTAAGGTTGAAGCTTGGGAGTAGATTCATCTCAAGATTCTTGGTATGTCCTCAAAGCATTCGAGGACACCTATCTTAGAAGTTTATTTCAATTCATGTAATAGACTTAAGTGTTTTCGATTGTATAAAGGGGCGTGACCCTATTTTGTATGTTTGCCTAAGTTGGCTATGTGAGACTAGTATTCCGCTTACGTTTAAAGACTTCTTTTAAAAGTGATTGACTTTCAAGTCTTAAGATGTTGTTTAAAAAGTTTTTAAATTCCGCACTATTTCTATGCTATTATGTTCATGTATGCTAAGTGGCTTGTATGCGACCCTTTCGGGGTCAACTACGCTGGTTACGACTAGGGGGTGCTCTCGGGTCGTGACATTTTGTCTAAGAAATATCATTTTCTTCTCTCCCCTTAATTTTGTTGTCTTTTTTCTATTTTTTCTATTTATTTATATAATATTTTAAAAATATTGTTCATCCTATGTTATTATATATTGCAATAATTTATTTGTATACATAATAATATAGTTAAGGAATATAGAAAGTTATTTAAGACCTCTCTTTGGCCAAGAAATACAATTGCCATATAGTTTTTGGACTTTTTTCTATTTATTTTTATTTATGTGCTATATAAAAAATATTAATAATATCACTCATTTAACTCTTTTAATTGTACTAAATATGCAATATAAGAAGTTAGAAGAATTTTTTTAAAAAAATTCTCTAATATAAAAATCAGTGCTCTTTATATTTATTATTATTCCCACAATTTTGTATTATCATAGCTCCTTAAATAATTATTAGTCATAGTCATGATATTATTTGTACTTGATATATTCATGTTTTAGTTTGATTTGAATAATAAAATAAAGGCTATTGAATGGTGATCGGCTTGTGTCTATGAATGTTGACAAAAAGTCAAAAATTTGTGCAATGGTTTTGTATTTTTTCAATAAATAAGGTTGTAGAAAATTTCTCTTTATTTGTAAGACTTTGTAGAAATTATCACATTAGCCTTTTAATTTTTTATGTTTTCGATACGTACTTATTATATTCATATTTTAGTTTGACTTGAATAATAAAATAAAGGCTATTGAATGGTGATTGACTTGTGTGTATGGGTGTTGATAGGAGCTCGAAATTTTTTGCAATGATTTCGTATTTTTCCTTCTAATTTTTAATGATTAAGGTTGTTGAAAATTTCTCTTTATTTTATACTTTATACAAATCTTATTGTTAGTAAGTTTATAATTTATTTTGGTTAAAAATAGTAACTTATGACTTTGTTGAGAGTCATCTAACTACTAATCAAAGATTTTCCTCTATCAATCAATTATATATATATATATACTAATATCTATATAATATTTCTTATAAATTTTATTATATTTAATATTTTAAGTAATTTTTTCTTTATAATTTTCTCTTTTTTTTTTTAATTTTCTTTCATTTTTTGCATTAATTATTTGTTTAGTAATTTTAAAATCTATCATATTTATTATATTCAATTATAATTCATGGGTTACAGAATAACCTCCATCTTTTTGCATTCTCCACTTAAATAACATGAAATAACATGCCTTCTCAACTTCCTTCTATCTAATTCATATGACTCAAACAATCTATAAATAACAATCATATATGGAGTTGTTTGATATTCATTTTCATGTTTTCCTTCTTCTTTTTTATTAATATATATTTTTTCATTTTTGTTTATTTTTTCTTCACTTTCTTCATCGATCATGTATTTAATAACTAAAAGAGAGAATATAGAAAAAGTGATGCGGAAATATGCATGGCCATCATGTTCATGAAGATCATAGATATGTTTTACATAATTGCTTTTTGCGTCATAGTAGCCAAACACAAGGACAAGGTGAAGACATTTTTTTCTGACAGTGTCAGATTAGTTTTGTACAAGTTTGGCAAAATGAAGAAGAAATTTAGTGGCGGTGGAAGTTTCATCAAGAGAGATGATCAGATTAGATTAGTTTGATAGAATTGAAGTTTGAATGATTTAGAATATATAGAGATACACTTATTGTTGTTATTTTTAACAATTTGAATTAGTTATTTTTCAAATATAAGATATGTATTCTCCAAGAACAATATTGTTTGATAAAGTTTGGAGTGTTACATATATAATTCTTTTTTATACAGGGTAAATGCTAACTTCTTCTTTGTAATGACCCGAAAAATCATTTTTGAAAATTTTTGAGCTCTTTGTTAATTACGGTTATTTAGTTGGTGATATTTATTAAATAATTAATTTATTTAATTGATGATTAATGGGTCAAGTTCATAACTTATTTAGGACCCTAAACAATTTGGCCCATATATATTAAAAATAGGAAAAATGACAGAAATCCCACCTTTAAGTTCTCTTATTACCATTATCCCCTTTTAATTTTACAAATCCCCAAAATTCCTTATTTTCGCGCATCGGATTAATGTATCTCGCGCATTAGATTAGTGTATCTCGCGCATCAGATTAGTGTATCATGTATAAAATATAATGTATCTTACTTAACGATTAATGTATCTTGCGCATCGGATTAATGTATCAACGCTTATATTATTGTATCCGTTTGAGGGATTTCTGTAATTATAAACTTATAAGGGACAAATGGTAATTTTATCTAAAAAGTATGTGATTTCTGTCCTTTGCCCTTAAAAATAAGTAAATCAAATTTGTCACAATTAATTGAAAACAAAAAGGAAGAAAAGAAGGGATAAACCTTACGAAGAGAACGTCACAATTCGGCGACCACCCAACACTAAATTGCACCAGGTAAGAAAATAATCCATGTATCCATCTAAGCATTTGTGAATATGAATTGTGAGATAGAATTCAATTATTACTATTATTATAATTTTGTGCGGTGGAACAGAAAGTAAGAAAATTTGATTTCTTGATTTTACAAATTGAGTAAATATTGTAGTGTTGGCTTGGCGGCTAGGCTTTGATAGCCAATCATTGGGTAATGATTGCCCAATTAGGAGCAAATCATTAACAGAAGAATGAAAGTGATAACTAGGTTAAGGTTCTTTATATTATTCCATAGTAGGGATTACGGGTTATGTTCTTGATTGTGGATACAAAATTTTGCTATTATTATCACATTATAGTTTAAGTTTTGTTATATTGAGATAGATAACTAAATATTAGATGTATTGTAATATATAAATACCATTAGAGTTAAGAAATTGGGACTTAAGCATAGACTTGAAATTCAGAAAATATGAGATTTGACCTATTGGTTGGAATCAAGATTTAGAAACTTTATTATAAATTCGGGTGGATTTTGGGTCTAACCTAGACATATAGAAATATGAATGTTGTTAGTTACGAAATCTTATCGTTATCATTTATTTGAATAGATTGCTTTGAATTGGAAGTTCAATGAAAAGGAAAGGCTCAAGTCCCGGAGTGAATTCTTGATTGATTGAGGCAAATGGATTACTAAACCCTTGTTAAGTGTATGGAATTCGTGTATTTCCTTGTAATATGTGTTTGGGGGTAATGAGACTTGGTAATGGGTTGACTTGTCCACATTGATTAATTCTAATGATGAAAAAGGGTTAATAAAAGCCAATGTGATTAATTGTTTGTGTGTGTTGTGTTGAAAATGGTTTGAAAGGCTTGTTGAATCATTGTTGATGTTGTATCATGATTGTGTTGTTGTGAATTGTGCAATATTATGAAAATGGTCATCTCCTTATTATTTGTGTGAACATGTCATTTGCAATGTTCTGAGACAGGGTCATGACAAGTGTTAAGTGAATTGAGAAAGAATAAGAAATTAAAATGGATGTACCATTTTGAGGGACGTATCGCGCGCCGCGATGGATACTATATTTTGAGGGACGTACCGCGCGCCGCGATGGTTACTATTATCGAGGGTCGTATCGCATGCCGCGATGGATGCATGGACAGATTTGTCCCCCATGGGTCCCGGACTGAGAGACAACATGTGTGTTTCACTAGGTTAGACATGCATCACTATACTTGACATTGCATTCCATTGCATTGCACATATTTATCATTAGTGAACTTGATATTTTGTTTTGCTGATCTTGTGAGTGCCTTTCTATGGAACTTTGATTGATGAATATTAAGTTTGTTGTTGAGGATATGTAATTGTTAGATTGTTGTTATTTAGTGATGAGTCCGCGATTTGGACTCTTTTAGGGATTTATATTAATAGATTTAGTGTCCTCAAATGCATATTTTGTGCCAATAACATATGTAAATCCTTGAATTTCAGGTATTTGGATTGAGGAACAAAGAATGGACACTTATGAGCAAAAAGGAACAAGGCAGCTGAAAAGACGAAGAAAAGAAGGCATGAGGATCGCCTAATCCATTGGGCGAATCGATGAACGCCCTTGGCCTCGCCTAATGTTCCGGTGTGCCAAGCCCTGAAGGAGAAAATCAAGTAGGCGATTGAAAGGAGCAGTCGGCGAGTCGCCGAACGGTTCTGCGATGTAGTGCCATATCACCCAAAGTTACAGAACATGAAAATGCTGAAGGCAAAAACAAAATGGCGATGAAAATTAACAAAGGGTAGATCGCCGATTGGATCGACGATCCCGACTAAGTGAGTCGATTGGACCTTCGCAACACACTTTTTGACAACTATAAATACTTGTCTAAATTTTTAGCTTAAAATCGGATCTTTTGTTGAATCATATTATTATTTAGTTTTTGAAGTTTAGAGCTTAGAACTGAATAGAGAGACAATATTTCCTTAGCTTTGAAGATTTCTATTTCTAAGAAATTGGAAGTGGGTGTTGAAGATTCTTCATCTTAGACCTTTGTAAGGACTATATCAATCCTACCCAGTTGATGGAAACACAACTTGGTAACAATTTTTACCCTTTTACTATGTCTAGCTAAAACCCCAATTCTTGGGGTGTGATTATGGGTTGGTTTAAATGTTGGGTATTGTTAATTGATAGTTTATTTGCTGTTTGAAAGTGATTTCGTTCAGTAATTGTGGTTGAATTTAATGGGTTGTAGTTGCAAATACAATCTTAACTTTGTGTTTTTGGCTTGCTCGAGAGAGAGGTTTTAAAACTAAAATTACTGAATCGATGGTTTGTGGGTATTGGTTTGTCATGGGTTTAGCTCGAGAGAGTGAATTCTAAACCCTTTTCCACACATTCAACTCGAGAGAGTGAATGGACTAAAGCGAAAGTTGTGCTTCATTTCTGCTTATTGGTGTTCGAGAAAAACTAATTTGATTCGAGGTAAATTGTTCGAGAGAAAGTTTATCCCCACCTAAGTCTAGCTTATTCACTGATTTGCAGTTGTTTACTATTAATTGCAATTATCCGGTTGTTTACCTTGGCCCATAATCCAATCACATCCCAAGAATTTTGTCTCTATATTTGCTATTTTTCGTATTATTTGATGTTGTAGCTGATAGTTGAAACCAAATCCCCCTGATATTGACACTTTTCTCACCCCAAATTTGAACAATGCTTTTATTCGTAAATATTTTTAGCTATTATTGACTTGAGCATATTTATGCTTTTCTATTGATTCTTGAGTACGAACCACTCCCTTGGAACTCGACCCCAACTCACTAGTTGGGTTATATTACTATTGAACTGATGCTTAGTATTGGATGAAGTATCTTTGATAGCGTTATCTTTTATCAAAATGGCGCCGCTGCCGGGGAGTGGTGTTACTTGAGAATTTTTAGGTTAAGTTAAATTTTGCTCTTGTTAGTCATAGTAATACTTACTTAATTTTTAGTCTTGGTTTCTATGTTGCTATTCTGAGTTGGAAAATGGAGCATGTCTGGTAGCAACGGTGACCAAATGGACCTCTCTCCATTGAGGATGATGTTTCTTAGGGATAACATCCTATGTTTCAGACAATTAGAGGGCAAGTAAATCCATGAGTTATGGTTGAGATTTAAGGCACTCTTCCTGCAGTGCCCAGCTCATGGAATCTTATATAACGTGCTATTGGACTGCTTCTACAAAAGTCTTGGCCCGAAAATAGAAGAATGGCTGACCAAATGTTTTCGGGGGGGTCTCTCACGACTATCCTATGCAATAGCAACCCAGCTTCTTGATCACATAGCCATGACCAACAAGGAGATTTAGAAGGACCATATTTTGGTCACACTACTGACTCAGCTGGATCTAGTGGCCAAGAAGATCATGGAATTGGAAGCACCGGATACAAAGAAAGACCGGTACATTCCCCCTCACGAGCGTATACAGCCCAATATGAACGAGGATGGACAAATAGAGGAGATACTCTCACTCATTCTCCACAAAGTCGAAAGTCACGACAAGGTGTTGAATGAGATTAAAGAGAATGTCTCACTGTTGAATGAGATAACTGCTTCTCATTCCATATTCGTTCCGCTACTGGAGACCCAAATGGGTCATGTGTTGTCTCGTCTCTACCCCACAAATCAAGATTAAGTGGGGAAGTCGTTCCACGACGTTAACTAAGGCGCTGCTTGGGAGGCAACCTAAGACCCCTTATCACTTTATTTTTTCTTTAAGAAATAATGGTGTGTTGTTTGTGTAGGTTGAAGTGGGAAAGTTGTTGAAAAGTGCAGGTTGGCGAGCAAAAGGTCCAGTCGGCGCATCGCCAAAGAAGTTGGCGATCCCAACCTAGACCCTCGTTGGACTCAAGACAACTTCAAAGTGGAGTTTGTAAACCTCGGCGAGCCTAGGAAATTATTGGCAAATTGCCGATTAGGTTGGCGATCTCGATCTAGTCCGCCGTTTGGACCCCCAAATCAACTGAGGCCCCTGTAAAACTCGGCGAGGTAAGTGACCACTCGGCGTGTCGCCTAGTGCTTCAGCAAGCACAACTAATGTCACTGAATGGGCGAGAACTGGACGGTTTTTAAAGGGCCAAAGGTTTAAACTTCCAACTCTTTCACTTTCCCTCACTTTTGAACTTCACAAACTCACACCCGCACTTTAGTTTCAATTTTTTTGCAGTCTATAAGTATTTTAGTTGTTGATTTGTGCTCGGGATTGGGATTACATTGCCGCCTACCATTTCAATATCTATTTAATCAGCATAAAAGGTTGGTTTTCCGAACCCCGAGTTTATTTTTATCAAAGTTGTACTCATTTGCAACAATATTATCTTGTTGAAGTATGCTGGACCTCTCTGATACGATTAATATGTTCAAATACCTGATTTGATTTGATAATCTTGCCCGTAATGTTTTTGAGTGTTGAAATCCCGTATTCTTGTGCTTTAAAATGAATTAAATTTTGTGGGTTTGTGCTTGCATGCATGTTGTTTAGTTTAGATGGGTAAAGTCTGAGTAGTCCGTATTTGTGCCAAACGACGTAATTTGCCCAATGATAGAAAGGGTGACATCATTCTTAAGGGCAAAAGTCATCAATTGGCCAAAGTTGGCAAAATCGGGAGAAGTCTGAGTATCCCGGGGTAATGGGTGTTATGGGTCTTGCTTTAATTTGACTAGTGCATGCTTTGATTTTGTTTTCGGGGGTTACGGAGTTGAATTCGAGAAGTTGGGTTGAAAGTAGGTACGTTAGGTTGTTGGGCGAGCTAGGTCGAGCTCGCCGAACCACTCAGCGGTTCGCCAAAGGTCCCTATCTCGCCTTTAATTTCATGCTTTAATTGATATTGGGTTCTGTAACTTTCGGTGAGAAGCCTGAGTTCGCCGAAGGCACTTGGTGACTCGCCGAAAGTCTTCTTGATCACACTTTGTCTGCTCCACTGTAGCTTTTTTTTGCACTATAACTTTCAGTGGGTTAGCCCTTGCTCGCCGAAAGGCCCTTCCCTTCGCCGACTTGCCAAGAGTTTAGAGCCAATCCTTTTGGCGAGCCCAATCTGGCTCGTCAAAGTGATTTGGCGACTCGCTTACTGGATCGACGAAGTCTGTCTGCAACTGTATTTCTGTAAATTTGATTGAATTGTTTCTAACTTTTTCCTGATGTTTTGCAGATATGGTACGAACAAATATAGACATGCCACCCCGGAAAAGAGTACGGGGTATCACTATAAATGAAGGGGGATCAAATCCTCCAAAGAAAGGCAGACAAGAGCCTCCTCTAGGTGACAAAGGCAAGGGCAAAAGGCCCATATCCAACATGGTGACTGTTGGTTCCCAAGCTGCTTTATCTGAGCCTAAGGATGACCAGCCTTTGCAGTCCCGACGGAATGAAATTCGGGCTAGATCTCAACCTGACTTAGCCCGGAGTCCCTCCTACTTCCACACCAGTAGACTCAGTGCCAGCTCTGGCACCTCCTGTGGCTCCTGTGCCACCAGTCATCCCTCCGCCTAGGCTTCTCAACATATTGAAAGGTGATGGTTTGCGAACCATCCTCGAGGAGAAGATGTTATCCACAGAGGGCCTGGAGGGCAAATACTCAGATGTGAGGGACACCCTCCATACCATAGGTTTGATCAGTTTACCAGTCCCCGAGGTCCTTACATTCCTTCATGGGTCAGGGAGCTCTATGTAGCCTACGGTGACTTGGTCCCAAAGAGCAAGAAGAAGGCGAGCGAGTTCAGACCAGTGAAGTCTGTCATGGTACTGGGAAATGAAGTTGGGTGCAATAGTGAGTACATAAACACTGTGCTGGGTAGAGCTCTACATTCTAGACACCCTTATATTGGATTGCCTGTTGCTCAGTCCTTAGATGATTTGAAGGGCTGGCTGGCACCTCTGATTTTCGATACCACCCCGGGGTGGATCGAGGTGGGAGCCCCTATTGGGAAAAGGGACTTGAGTGTTGTTGCCCGGTTCTAGTTTGGCTTTATCAGCAGCACGATCATGCCATTCCAGAATGAGTCTATCCTCCACCATCCTAAGGCGGCATGCCTTGGGTCTATGAACTCTCTGAACTCTGCCGGAGCCATGCGATATGGAGGGATAAAAATGGGGAGCGTACCAGGCTCTAAATCAATGCAAAAATCTATACTCTATCTGGAGGCATACCAGGCAAGTCATTAGGAAACACTTCACTAAACTCAGACACCACAGGAATAGACTCAATGGATGGAGCCTCAATCTCAACATCCCTAATATGAGCCAAATAAACCAAACAACCCTGCTCTACCAGTTTACTAACCCGAATGGATGATATAATCTTAGCTTGCTTAGGCTTGTACACCCCTTCCCACTCTAATTTTTCCCTTCCCGAAATTTCTAGAGTTATGGACTTAGTATTACAATTAAGCATAGCATAATAGGGGGACAACCAAGTCATGCCTAAGATTATGTCAAAGTCAATCATATCCAAAATCACTAAATCAGCCCAAGTTTGAAATCCCATAAAATAAATAGGACAAGCACGATAGACATGGGTAACTATGACGGACTCTCCAACTGGGGTAGAAACACAAATAGGGGTATCAAGAATATTACGAATCATATCAAAATCTGAGGCAAATCTCACGGATGCATATGAATAAGTAGAATCCGGATCAAACAACACATTAGCCATCCGGTCACCGACAAGAATAGTACCTGTGATCACCGCATCAGACGCCTCCGCCTCATTCTTGCCCGGAAGAGCATAACACTGAGCCCTATCATCATGACGACCCACTTCCCTGCCTGGTTGCGCGTTACCCCTATCTCTGTTACCATTACCATTTCCTATACCTCCACGGTCTCGCTGATTACCTCCCCGCCCACCTTGCGGATGCCCTCTACCATTATTAGCATTCCCCGCGGGTACCACTGCTCTAGTCTACTGCTGCGCAGACTCAAACACATATGGGTGGGGACAATATATCCTCATATGTCCAGGTTCTCCACAGTTGTAACAAGTACGATCAAAAGATGGTCTGCCGCCTGTCGAAGGCGCGACTCCCTGGCTATCCTGAAAATTATGAGATCAAGTTTCCGAGTAACTACCTATAGAGGTGGGCATAGCGGACTGAATTGACTTGACTGCAAGTGTTGGCTTTCCGAACCCCTTGGAATAAGAACCTTGAAAGTTACCTGAGTTCTTGGCCCTTTTTGCCCATGCCTTAGCTTGACCGTCTCGCCTCACCCCCTCTACTTTCTTAACATAGTCTGTCACCTCATTAAAGCTCCTCCCTGCAGAAGTCATATGAATAGATAATACTTGCAACTCAGAATTTAGTCCCCTAATAAATAATCGGATTCTCTCTTGCTCAATAGTCACCAATTGAGTAGCATATCTAGACAAAGCATGGAACTTGGCCTCATAAGCAGCCATTGTCATACCACCTTGCTCCGATGCCATAAACTCATTTTTCTTGCGATCCCTCAACGTCCTAGGCACATACTTCTCTAGAAACAGAGCATGGAATTGGGTCCAAGTAAGTGGAGGTCAAGTAGAAGATTTGCATTCCATATAAGCTCTCCACCACTGCTTAGCCTCACCTTGAAGTTGGAAAGACACAAACTCAACCCCATGCTGATGAACAATACCCCATTTATAAAGCCTCTCATAGCAATCCAGAATGAACTCATAAGCATCCTCATTCTCAAAACCAAGAAACACAAGAGGCTTTATCTTTAGTAACTTAATCAACATTTCATGCTCATTACCAGTCATAACAGAACCCAACAAAGGACGGAAGAAAGTATCATTACCTCCAGTCCCACCCACCTTGGGCGCTGTGCTAGCAACATGGGGATTAGTAGGAGCTTGAGTTGCTTGAGCAGAAGGAAGCACTCCAGGACCAACCAATCCCTTTAAGAACGACATGATCTGTTGAGCTAGCACTGGATCCAAAGGAGGAACACTTGTAGTCCCAGCCTGCACCTTTTCCTCTTGTCCCACATCATTAACATCTTCAACATCAATATTCTCCTCTTCAATCTCTTTCTGATGCACAGAAGGGTTCTCATTCACAGGAGTATTCTCAACAACAACTCCATTTCCAACAGGCGCTACTCTTCCACGACCTCTACCCCTAGCTCTTCCTCTACCCCTGCCTCAACTGCGACCTCTTGCTGCAGATTCCTCGACCGGAGCATTGACGGGAGCTACGGGCCTAACGCCGTTGAATCTAGTATTAATTATCAGCGAATAGAAGAGTGAAAGAGGTTAGATACCAATTTGAATCGCCAGATACCAATTGGAATCAAGTCATAGCACGAAAGGAGACAAGAGAAAAATAGAGATTTCCTAAAGTCCTATAGCCTCTCGAAGAAAAGTAAAGGTGTCCCCGTATCGTTCCGCGAGACACTACTAGACTCGTTTTGGTACATCGAGATCAATGAACCTAGGCTTTGATACCAACTTTTTCACGACCCCGACCGTCGTGATTGGCACCCACACTAACACTCCGGTGGGAGAACCACTACTATGACCCAAATCAACAAATAATCTAAAAACTAAGGCATTTAAGTCAACATTAAGGAAATAAAAATAGAGTTCCCATAAACTCTAACAAAAGTCTAACAATAATAACTAACAATGCGGAAGAATAACCTAGAACCTGAAAATCAATGTACCAAAACATCTAACAATGAACCAAGTCTACACAAGAAAGGATACAACCCCAACTAATGAACTACTCAACTAGCTAAAACAAATGTCTATGTCCGGAAATGGTGGACATAGACGAAAGAGAATTTCATGGCAGCCCGGAAGAATTGGCTCACCCTTGAATTCGAAGTGACGATCACTAATCTCCTAAGCGAGGTCTGTCAGTAGCCGCTTGAAGATGCCCTTTACTCAACAAAAATAAGAGTGAGTGCAGTGCCAGTACACAATCACAATGTACTGGTAGGATCATGCGGCTATCCCACTAGTGCAACATAAACAAGTCAAACAACATTATAATCACATGCATACATATCAACATATACAATATTATCAACATTTACGAACAACGAACAACTTCACATTTTATGTCAAATCATTGGTGTTCTCATGGAACCCAAACCTAAACATGTAGCATGCCGGAACGTGGCAACCGGTCCCATATTTATGCCGGAATGTGGCAACCAATCCCATAGTTATGCCGGAACGTGGCAACTGATCCAAGTTAGTTATGTCGGAATGTGGCAACGATCCATTCAACACACCACAATCACAATCACAAGTATATCATGAAGATCATACATTTAAGTCATGATTTCATGGCATTCATCAATTCTCTATCTCATTTAGAACAAGTGTGATCAACATTGCAACATTCATACATATACAAGTATCATAATGAAGCTAGAACAAGCATACATCACACAATTATCATTACAACAAATGTGATATTTAGCTACAAAATTATTAGGTACGATACAAAATTCGTCACTAATTATTAATTTTTTGTGACAAAAAACAACATTTCGTATTTAAATGAATGAACAACATATTATTAATGACGAAATGTATAATTTTGTAGTAGTTTCGTCCACTAAAGTTTCCCAGCAAAATAAAATTTGGCGCCATTTATTAAGTATAATCAGTGACGAATTTAAAGTTACCAGTGACACATTATTTTGTCGCTAATAATGTATCCAATTTGTGACAAAGTAAATTTTGTCACCGAAAATAGGGTGTTGCAATAGCAACAAATTAGAGTTCGCAGTTAAATATTGTAAGCTTTAGCCATAAAATTTAATATTAAGTTGTGACCTTGGTTTTTGTCACTAATTATGTATACAATTAGTGATGATCATTTTATTGTCTCCAATCAATATGTGTCTTAGTGACAACATACTTATGTCACAAAATATACAATATTAAAATAGGGACAATATAGAATTCATAACTAAATAATCTAACTATTTTCTATCAAAAAAATTCACAACTAAACATAAAAAAAAATGTCTACGTAATGATTCTGATTATAAATGAGAACTGATAAATATTTTTTCAAATGCTCTTTTTATAAAATAACAAGATAAAATCGTAGAATGATATGATAATGACGAACTATATCATATAAAAAGGAAAGTGACAATGCAAATATAAAACATAATATGAGTCAAGTAATGATATCATAGAGAACAATCATACTAAAATAACGAGTCCGGAGCTAAAAGGGTAAGAATTTTTTTTGAAAATTCCAAAAGGGCAACAAAATTAATTATCAAATCAAAAGGGAAACTTTCTTTGACGCCATTTAATTTCGTTTAAATTAGGATATCCGCCACAAGGCGCAAAACCCCGTGCGACTTGCAAGGCGCGGCCGCCTTTTAGCCTTGTAAGGCTCAGCAGCCCTGCGCCTTACAAGGCGCATGGGTTTCAGAGCCTTGCTCCTTTTTAAAATAAAAATAAAAATTGTCTAATTTAATTTTACATTATTTCGTCCATATGAAGCTTATTTTGAGATTAAAAAAAAAATCATGTATTTCCTCACAAATTTACAAAGCTCAAAAAATAGTAGGTTTTTTTCTGGAATATTTAAACCAAAAGTTTAAAGAAAGGTTTGAAAATACTTTAATTTGTTGGTAATACTACTATTTTACAAAACTGAAAATACACTTGGAAAATCGGATTTGCATAACCTTGCAATTTATTTTAATAAGTTCAACTTTCTAATTAATGATGTGATTAGGATATTCTTTTTGTTGTTATATGTTATAGTTCACATATTCCAACATATATTTTCACTTTGTGTTGTCATTGAATTAATAGTCATTAATCAACTTTTTAAATTATTATTTCATCTCTCTAATTATTTTCTAACGACAGCTAACCTTTCTTTTTGGAAAAAATGCTATAATTCGGGTACAATGTGTTGCATTCTACAAATTAAATTATCTTTCATATAGTTCTATTTTGTTAAGATTTGATTTAAGAAAAACGTTTTAACCAATCATAATGACAGATAATATTTGTCGAAAATATTTAAATCAGGCGCATTTTGTGGGATTTGACTGCCAGAAATATAGATCCAAGGAAACATTTTCTATCGAAAAAAATGAATTCCTTCATTTTTGGATTTGAAAAATTATTTCAACTTTAAACTGATACTCTAGTCAATATTTAGTCACCATTTTCAATTTTTAATACTTGATATGTCCAAATTACACATCGCAATGAAATATAAAGTGGTCATTGTTCAATTATAGAATTCAACTAAATTTCATAGAAGATATGGTGAGTATGTAGTAGGTGACATGCATCACATCGCTTCATCGCATAACCATTTCTACAGCAATCATTCTATCTCGAGTTGCGATCTGTGAACTGCTTAAGCGGCGCCACATAATGGGTATGCAACTGCATCATTTTCTCCGCATCAACATCATTTTATGATAACGAATTGTTTACTTAATTTCAAGCTCTTTTTTGCATTTTTTTACTTTGTTTTATTGAAGACACATAAATAATAAAAACTTGTTTTTTAAAGGCTAAAACATCATAATAATCACTTTTCTCTAACTGAAAATGTACAATAATGTAAACTTAAGGACTAGATAAGTAGTAGATTACCTGTTTATCAATACTCATATAAATTTATTAGAAAACTATCTGATTATATTTATTAACATTATTATTAATTTTTAACAAATATTATTCTTGGAAAACATTTATCATCACTTCCAATCAAACGTAAAACAATTTCGACAGAATATTTTTGGTCATACCAAACACACATAATTAACTTTCGATATAGAATTTAGTGGACCTGATTTAGTGAATAGCTTAGCTCCTGAATATGTGTATTGAGAAAGTAAAATATTGTAAGTATTCATGTTTAAAAAAAAAACCCATATACATAAAATTAAAATATAGTAAGTAATAACATGTTCCCTTTTTTCAAATAGTTCTAAAATATCATTTATATATCACCGAAATTGATATTAGGACCAAAACAATTTTTTTTTTTAAAAAAAGCAAGGCTCTGAAACCCATGCGCCTTGTAAGGCGCAGGGCTGCTGAGCCTTACAAGGCTAAAAGGCGGCTGTGCCTTGCAAGTCGCACGGGGTTCTGCGCCCTGCGGCGGATACCCTAATTTAAACGAATTTAAACAGCATCAAAGAAAATTGCCCTTTTGGTTCGATAATTAATTTTGTTGCCCTTTTGGAATTTTCAAAAAAATTTCTTACCCTTTTGACTCCGGACTCCTAAAATAACGTCAACTCGCAAAGTTATATTTTGCAAAATTGTGCAATGTTTTTGTGATTTTTTGATTAAATATTTCACACAAAAAAATAAAAAAAGAACTCTGATTTATATTCATGGCCATATACAATTTCAGTTTTCAAATATTATTTTTTACTTAAAAACAAAACTATTTTTTTCAAATACTTACAATTAGGGTTGTTCATGGTTATGGTTAAAACCGAACTGCAATCTGAACCAAACTAATTTAAAAAATGGATATTTAGTTTGATTTGGTTAGGTTTAGTTTTAAATTTTGAAAACCGATAATCTTTGGTTTGGTTTTCTTTTTACTAAAAAAACTGCAACAATAACCAAGTCGAACTGAAAAATTAGATCGTGGTGGTAATCTACTCGAAGATGCACTGAGGGTGGAGAATCCACCATAACCAATGTTGTGTGATAACTACAGGGTAGACTTCAACATCGTTGAATCAGAAGGACCTATTGTTCTCCCACCTCTACCTCCAGGGCACACATTCGTGTTGACTAGTAGTCTGATGCAAATGCTTAAAGTAAGGGGGTTGTTTTATGGTATGGCTTCGGAATATCCACATGGGCACATGGCCAAGTTGAGGAGTTTCTGCAAGAGTTGTGTGGGATGACCGTAGTTGGATATGAACGTCTTAGGGTTGAGAGTCTTCCCTCTATCATTGACCGGAGATGCTACGGTGTGGTTTTATGAGCTTTCGTACAACTCGAATCATACATGGGACCAATTGCACAAGGTGGTCATGGCAATGTTTTTTCCGTTGTCCAAGAAGCTGAATCACAAGGACAAACTAAACATTTTTGTAACACTATCGAGAGAGTGTGTGAGCAGTTCATGGGATAGGTTTATTGCATTCATAAGAAGTGTTCCAAATTACTACATTGATGATGAGTCACTGAAGGAGTAATTTTACAGAGTTCAGGATGACAATAGCAAGGCTATACTGGATACTATTGCTCGAAGATCATATGGTGAGTGCACTTTTGAGGAGATCACTGAGAAATTGGAGAAGATTTCCCGAAATAATAAAGCATAGAAAACTAGAAAGTTAGACACCGGAAGAAACACTTTTGCAATTCAAGCTGCACCTAGTCAATTTGCCGATGACATTCGTGAGGAGATGGCTCAGATGAGGACATAACTTGGGTTGGTGTTGAGGCATGTGAGCGGAGGTGCAGAAAAGGTGAATGCGGTAAACTACTTAACTAGAACTCCACCACCACCAGTTGAGGAATGGTACTATGAAGAGGATGCTTATTTGGTGAATGATCAGACGGGGGGTTTCCGAGCCAACACCCAAGGTTCCAACTCATATAATTGGCGCCAAGGGATAGGAAACCAAGGTCGGAACTATGGTAACTACAACCGAGAGGGTAACTAAGTCCAGGATGGGAACTACAAACGCGATAACAACTACAACCGGGACAACTATGGCAACAGAAACGAGAGAGTTGGGCCTTATGTTCCACCTGCAAATCGGGAATCTGGTATAGGGAAGTTGGGGGTAGTATGTCACGGATTGAGGAGATGATGCAAAAGATGATGAAAAGGTTTGATTCGACTGATGAAAATGGGAAAGAGATACGAAATGACTTGTCTGGAATTGGTCAAAAAGTTGATGCTCATGCAGTGTCGATAAAGCAACTTGAGCTTCAGTTTAATTAGTTGTCAACTACTATGAACCCACATCAGCCTGGCACATTTCCTAGTAACACTATCCATAATTTGAAGAATGATGGGAATTGTATGGCAGTCATGACTTGAGGAGGTAACCAAACCATTGATCCCCCTATGCTGTCTGAGGTTGAGATTGTGGTCGAAAGAGATGATGAGGAACTTGAGGTTACTAGAGAGTCCAAAAATGCTACAGAGAAAGAAGCCGGGATAAACAAAAAAGTTGTTCCCATGCCTAGACCTCTACCTCCATTCCCAGAAAGGTGGGTAAAGAAGACTGAAGAAGGAAAATACCGCAGGTTTATTAATATGTTGAAACAACTTTCCATCAATGTTCCGTTGATAGAGGCTTTGGAGTAAATGCCTGGGTATGTGAAGTTTATGAAAGATTTGGTGACTAAGAAGAGGGTTGTTAGTTTTGAAAATGATTAGAGGTTGCAACATTGCAGTGCTATTGCTACTAGGTCACTTGTGCAGAAGAAAGAGGATCCTGGTGCTTTCACTATTCCTTGTACCATTGGGTTGTTGTATTTTGCGAAGGCGTTGTGTGATTTGGGTGCTAGCATTAATATGATGCCATTGTCTATCTACAAGAAATTGGGTTTAGGGGCTCCAAAACCGATTGCGATGCGACTACTCATGGCTGATAGAACTATGAAGAAGCCCATTGGTGTTCTCCAAGATGTCCTCGTGAAAGTAGAGTCGTTCATCTTTCTGGCGGATTTTGTGATACTTGATTGTGAGGTTGATTTTGAGGTTCCCATCATCCTAGGGAGACCATTCCTTACTACTGGACGCGCCTTGGTCGATATGGAGAGAGGGCAAACAAAGTTCCGATTAAATAGTGAAGAGGTAAATTTTAATATCTGTAGGTCTATGAAGCAGGAAAGCGATCTCAAGTCAGTATCAGTGGTGAATCATATTGTGGATCGAGGTTCTGATGTGTCTATTGAAGAGAGGTTGGGTGTTGATGCACTGACAGCGGTAATGATGAATTTTGAGGGTGATAATATTGAAGACTATGATGAATTAGTCGCCGCATTTGATAGGTTCGAATTTCGTTCCAAACCAAAGAAATTGGAGCTAGATATGAAGAATCGCGCCTCTTTACCCGCAAAAACCGTCTGTTGAAGAGGCTCCAAAATTGGAGCTCAAGGCTCTACCATCACATTTGAGGTATGTATTCTTAGGGAGATATGGTACTTTACCGGTCATCATTGCGGTCGATTTGAATGAGGCACTAGTTGAGGCATTGGTTTTTGTGTTGAAGAGGTTCAAGAGGACTATTGGATGGACTATTGCGGACATTATTGGTATTCCTCTTGACATTTGTTCTCATAAAATCTAACTCATGCCGAACCACAAGCTTAGTATCAAGCACCAAAGGAGACTAAATCCGCCTATGCAAGAGGTTGTGAAAATGGAAATCATCAAATAGTTGGATACTGGAGTGATATACCACATCGCAGATAGTAGTTGGGTCTGTCCTGTTCAGTGTGTTCCTTAGAAAGGTGGGATTACTATGGTTCCTAATGAAAAGAACAAGCTTGTTCCGATGCGTCCAGTGACTGGATGGAGAGTATGTATGGACTATCGAAAACTGAATTCTTGGACAGAAAGGAATCACTTCCATATGTCGTCCATGGATCAAATGCTGGATCGACCTGTTGGTAAGGGTTGGTATTGCTTTTTTGATGGTTATTCGGGCTACAATTATATCTCTATTGCTCCGGAAGACCAAGAAAAAACCACCTTCACTTGTCCTTATGGGACTTTTTCCTTCAAACGGATGCCATTTGGGTTGTGTAATAGTCCAGCGACCTTTCAGCGTTGCATGATGTCGATATTTTTAGATATAGTGGAGGACACTATTGAGGTATTTAAGGATGATTTCTCTGTGGTAGGTGACTCGTTTGATGGTTGTCTGATGCATTTGGCCGAGGTTTGAAATGGTGTGAAGAGTGCAATCTTGTGTTCAATTGGAAAAAGTGCCACTTCATGGTGAAATAGGGGATAGTGCTGGGTCATCAAATTTCTGAGAAGGGTATTGAGGTTGATAGAGCTAAAGTTGAGGTGATAGAAAAGCTTACACCACCTATCTCTGTTAAAGGTGTTAGAAGTTTTCTTGGGCATGCAGGCTTTTATAGAAGGTTTATCAAGCATTTCTCCAAAATTGCACACTCATTGTGCAAACTGCTCGAAAAGGAGTGTAAGTTTTATTTTGATGATGCTTTCCGAGAGCGTTTGGAGAGTTGAAAGCAAAGCTAGTTTAGAGAGTTGAAAGCAATGCTTGTCCGAGAGCATTTGGAGAGTTGAAAGAAATTCTAGTTTTTGCACCTATCAATATTTTACCAGATTAGAGGCAACCTTTTGAAGTGATGTGTGATGCGAGTGGAGTAGCACTTGGTGTGGTATTGGGACAGAGGCGAGAGAAGATTTTTCATCCTATTTACTATGCAAGCAAAGCTCTGAATATGGCTCAAAAGAACTATACGGTGACTGAACAAGAACTCCTTGCTGTGGTTTTCGCATTTGAGAAATTTCGATCCTACTTGCTTGGTACTAAGGTAATAGTGCATACTGACCATTCTGCATTGAGTTATCTGATGGCTAAAAAAGTTGCAAAACCGAGGTTGATTAGATGAGTGGTGTTGCTGTAAGAGTTTGATTTTGAGGTGAAAGATAGAAAGGGGACAGAAAATCAAGTTGCAGTCATTTGTCCAGATTAGAGGAGGAAGCTATGCTCAAGCTAGGAGATGGGGCTGAAATTAGTGATGCTTTTCTAGACGAACATGTATTGGCTGCTTCTCATGATCTTATTCCTTGGTTCACAGACTTTGCTAACTACTTGGCAAGTTATCTGGTTCCATTAGATTTTTCTTTTCACCAAAGGAAAAAGTTTATGCATGATGTGAAGAAGTTCTTTTGGGACGAGTCTTACTTGTTCCGTATTTTTGCTGATGGGATTATTCGTTGTTGTGTGCTTGAGGTTGAGATGATGAGTATACTAGAGGCGTGTCATTCATTGCCTGTTGGTGGGCATCATAGTGGTATTAGGACTTCTCATAAAATCTTGCAGTGTGGGTATTACTAGCCTACCATCCATCAAGATGCTCATGATTTCACCAAGTCTTATGATCGTTGCCAAAGAGAAGGAGGAATTTCAAAGAGGCAAGAGCTACCTATGAATCCGATATTGGTAATTGAGTTGTTTGATGTATGGGGCATTGTCTTTATGGGTCCATTTGTGAGTTCACATGAGATGAAGTATATTCTTATTGCGGTTGATTATGTGTCGAAATTGGTGCAAGCAATTGTGCTTTCAAGCAATGAAGGGAAAAGTGTCACCGCATTCCTGAAAAAGAGTATCTTCTCCATATTTGGTACACCTAGGGCAATTATTAGTGATGGAGGTTCCCACATTTGTAATAAGTTGTTCAAGGCGTTTCTAGAGAAATATAGAGTCCGTCACAATGTAGCCATTCCTTATCATCCGCAGTCTTGTGGGCAAGTTGAAGTGTGAAATAGAGAGATAAAGCAAATCCTTGCAAACACTGTGAATGCAAATAGAAATGATTAGTATTGGATAGATATAGCATAGGGTCCGTGTCTAAAAAATGTAAAAAGAAAGGCCTAATGGTTGCTATGTGTGCAGGGATGAAAAACTGAATCTGCAGAAAAAGGTTGTGCAGAGGTCTACGCACCTCATCGACGGTTCGTGGGTCCATCCATAGACTGTGAATGGCGTCCGTAGACCCCAGGTAAGTGTCCTAATTATTCTAAGTTTCAGAGTGACCTACGTACCTAACCTACGGTCCGTAGGTCGACCAATAAACTGTAGACGGGGTCTCGTGGGTCCAAAATTAGAGTTCTGCCGACCCGACCCAGACCCCTTTTAAATAAAACCATTCAAATTCGAAACACTTCCCACGTCTATCTAAATCTTCCAACCATTTTTTAACCCTCTAAATCCCCTTAATCACTTCTATAACTCTTGTATAATCCCCCATTCACTTCCCCAAAATCCCAAATCATCCATTTCTCTCCCAAATCCCTCATTTCCATTCCCCAACGATTCCACAGTCCGGGTTTGGTGTCAAAGGCTTGCCAAAAGGGTCTAGAAGCTTATTACAATCACACACTCACCATTGTTGTATACTTGTAAGGCATGTTGATTTATCCCGAACTTTGAAATTGTTCATAGTTTCCTTTTGAAATCACAACAATGAACTTGACCTTGGGTTGTTAATTTTCTGTTTGTATGACAAATTGTATGCTAGAACACCCTTGGTATGATGGTATGTGAGTGTGTAATTACTTAAAAAATTGAATAATTCAAGTTAATAGGCCGAATTGGAAGTTGACCTAGGGTTCATGAGTATCGGTGTGATAAATTGTGAAATCCTGTAAAATTGGAACCCTAAGGATGATTAGCTACCATACTACTTGTTGAAATGCATGTATAGGCCTAAGTTGTGTAAAATTTGTGATCGAAAAGGCTTGAAAGAAGTGAACCATCTGAATACCTGGCACAGACTGACCCAAGAGACCCCATCTACCGGCTGTAGGTTGGGTCCGTGGGACAGGAGCACACCCTATTTTTGCTAAGTGTCGAACCACGGTATGGACTACGGTCCATCGTTCCATCGACGGACCATTCTGCACATCCGTGGTTCCATATGAGAGACCCAATTTTTGGTACTCTGACCTATGGAGGGGACCTACGGACCGTAGGTCCACCCACAGACAGTAGGTACCCACCATGGGTCGGTAGTTCAACTACTGCCCATAATTTTTATTTTTTTTTCATTTTTAGTTTTGCTTCGTTTCTTGTTCTAAAATTCATCCAAGTGTTTTACTGGCATGTTATGGTACTAATTAAGCTTCTACATGCTATGGCCCTAAGCAAGCTCTGACTTACGCCGCCAAGGGTAAATCGAAGTTCATAGCACCTTCATTGCGATTGATTGATGATGATACAGATGGGGAGTACATTGCACCTCCTACCAGGACTTCCCCCACTACTTCACGCACTACACGGAATCGAGCCCGGTAGGTGATTCCGGATGTGGTCACTGCCCCCAGTCTGATGAGGGGCCACACTGATCGGATCACCGACTGGCTCTGAGTCCTCATCCGACTCTAGCTCTGGGTCCAGTTCTAATGGAAGCACCACCTCGTCTTCTGAGGCTAATAGTGCAGGCAACATTCTAGTGCCCCCAATTCTGAGCCTACACCAGTCGTTGAGAAGCCTAATCGATGGTGTGTGCAGGGTCAGTTTCAGTTATACCTAGATGCCCGCATGCTGAATGATAATGAAAAGATGGCTCGATTACTCACCGATGAGCGCCGGGTTCTCACAGGTAGCCTCCACACCACTCCAATCATTGAGGGGTTGTTCTGTAGACACATGTGTGCGGGGATGGCACGACCCCCAGACCAGTACAATGAGGTGATAGTCAGGGAGTTCTACGCCTTCTATGCCGCCACCATCAGAGGGTCCATCTCCAAGAGGGCCAAGTCCGCAGCTCAGCCTCCACTTGAGGCTACATTAGTTCGGGGTTTTTCTGTGGATATCTCTGAGACCACCCTTTGCAGGTTCATCTATGGCCCGGACCAAACTCTGCCCATCATTACGGCAGAGTTTGACTATCGAATAGGTATTATTTAGAGCGGAGCATTTTAGCGAGATGTCGAGAAGTGGGAGGCCCTTG
This sequence comes from Solanum acaule, assembly GCA_036250505.1. Lineage (NCBI taxonomy): Eukaryota > Viridiplantae > Streptophyta > Magnoliopsida > Solanales > Solanaceae > Solanum > Solanum acaule. Next base: position 24,156 of record JAJOOR010008566.1, on the reverse strand, counting down.
TGAGATGGCTGGCCCGACATCTTGCTAATAATTCAGAGAGCGCCAAGTAGGTCTAGACACCGAGTTTGGGTATTAAGATGGCGACCTTGACTTTTGCCGCTAAATTTTTCTGGTTACTGGTGTGTAATCGTGTGTCTCCTACTCAGGCGGATAATGTGCTCACATGGGATCGTGCGGTGATGGTTGCAGCTATGGTTGCCTGTTTGGAGATAGATTTCGGCCGCATCCTGATTGTGGTGATCCATGAGAGGGCCTTCAAGGCCTCTACCACTTTTCCATTTCCTTGCCTCATCTTCCAGCTTTGCAGGGACTCTGATATACCAGTTTGGCATTGTGACCGGTTGCTTCAGGCAACCAAGACTCTTGATATAGGCCTTATTCGGGATGAGTCCAATGTAGCTGCATCTCGTAGGGAGCCACAGGTTGAGGTGCCACCCTTGGGTGATTATCTTGTAGCAAATGTGGAGCAGATGGAGGATGATGACACTGCCCCTCAAGCCACTACAACAGATACACAGGCTCCTCCGTCTCTGGCTGCCAGTCAGGCCCCTAGCTCGTCCAGAGCCACTCATTCTTCCGGATCCGGCTAGAGGAATAGATGGCCACCTTGCTTCAGCATGTGAGGCCATGGATGTAGCGTGCTATAGCGGAGTCTGAGGCTAGGGTTGAACAATGGATGGAGCATATGATGGACCAGAAGGTCCAGGCCGTTCATCAGCGCCTGGATGCCTCTGAGTTGAGAGTCCTATAGAGGCCGCCCCGACTGTTGATGTGACTACCTTCAAGAAGGAGATAAAGAGCCTCTGTGCTGATGTCACTATACTTCTTGCTCCCCCTAAGACAGAGCCAGAGTCTTCCCCTAGACTCCAGTTGATGATATGGTGTTGAGTGCCCTATTTGGAGATGGCATGCTGCTGCCAGATTCTTCCCGTACTGCTGGGAATCGCTGATGAGTCCACGATTTGGACTCATTTAGGGATTTATTTTGATAAATTTAGTGTTCTCAAATGCATATTTTGTCTCAATAACTGATGCAAATTCTTGAGTTTCAGGTATTTGGATTTAGAGACAAAGAATGGACACTATTGGGCAAAAAGGAACAAAACATGCTAAAGGAATGAAGAAATGAAGACATAGATGATGTCATTCGGTGAATCGGCAAATCACCAATGTCATTCGGCGAATCGCCAAATCGCCAAGATACCGCCTAAAGTTACAGAATGCCAGAGCTAAAATAGGGGTGAATTCGGCGAGCAACAACTATAGTCGGCATATCACCTACCTAGTCGGCGAAAGACAACCAGGTTGCCAAAAGTGCTAAAGAAGATTCAAGCAAGTGTTGATGGGCGAGATGGAAGGACAAAGGGCGAATCGCGAAGTCATTCGGTGACCCCAACCTAGATCGCCTAAAGTTACAGTAGCCAGACCAAGGAAAAGTGAAAAATAAAGCGAGATGAAGAACAATTGGCGATTCGCCGATCAGTCAGCGACACCCAACTTACTTCACCGAGTTGTCATAAGCAGTGACACTTCAGACTTGTTTAAATTAGTTTTGGCTAGAGAGAGAAATTCATTCATAAAGTGAGGAAGGAATTACTTTGAGAGAGAACACTACCAAAGGGTTTAGTTAGAGATTTTAGCAGGATTTTGAGAGAGATTTCGTAAGAGAGAAGATTATCAATTGATTTTCATCTATAATTCTCATTTTGTACCTAACTATGGGAGTGATAATTGATTTTGATTTTCTTATTTTTGAGATGAGTGGCTAAAACCCTTTACTTGGGGTTTTGATCGTGAAGCCAATTGTTGAATTTACTTAGTGGGTGTTTATTAGTGGCGAAGAATGGTGTTAATTTGAAGTGGGTCTATGTTGTTGCTGTGTTTCGAGGTTGAATTGCACGACTTCGTGTATCAATTTCAGTGTTGCACACTTGCTCGAGAAAGAGGTGTGGAACCAAGGTGGCAATCTTAGCGTCCTTATTAGTGGGTTCTCTTGGTTTTAGCTCGAGAGAGTGAAACATGTGATCCATCCTTTGTATTAAGCTCGAGAGAGTGAATTTTATGAGGGTAAAAAGCTGTCCCTCTTTCGATTGGTGTTGAAGTTCGAGAGAATTCAACATAGAAAAGGTAATTGTTTGAGAGAAAGTTACTTTATATATGGTTCGACCTACCCACAACAAATTATTCCATTATGAGCAGTAAAGTTTATCCACTTCGTTGAGATTCAATAAATGGCTGATCAATTCTCTGATTTTTACTCTAATATTTGATTGTTTGTGTTGAATGTGGATTGGTAGTTAAAACCCAAAATTTGAGATTTGCACATTAATTGTGCAAGAATCGTTTGATTGAAGAGGTTGTCATTGTACTTTTATTATTGAATTTGAAGGAAGTACTACTTCTTGTGGGATCGACCCCAACTCACTAGTTGGGTTATATTACTACTCACGATCGTTGGCACTTGAACTGGAAGTAGTGTCCTGATACGAGGAGTAGAGTTACTTAGAATTCTTTGATTGAAGATTTGACACTCTCAAATTCGTTGGCTGTAGTTGAATTAGTTTTGGCTGCTTTGTGTAAGTATTGGTTGGACAACATAGAAGTGAACATGAGTGAGGAAGAGATGAATGATAGCCAAGGAGGTCATCGAGATGGTATATACGACATCAATAGTGTCTACAACCCAGCTCAATTGGGTGGAATGGGTGCAATTTGCATCCCACAAACTGATGAGAATGCGATGTTTGAAGTCACCAGCACAACTCTTCATCTTCTCCAAATGAGGGGACTATATAGAGGGCTAGATCACGAAGACCCGCATGAGCATGTGAAAACTTTACAGAGGTTTGCAACCCTTTTTCATTCAGAAGTGTGTCACAAGAGTCAATTCGACTGCGGTTATTTCCACTGTCCTTAATGGGAGAAGCTAATAAGTGGTTACCCGATTTACCAAACAATTCCATCACATCATGGGAGGAGCTGGTTATAGCATTTAACACAAGATTCTTTCCTCCATCAGGGATGATGAAACTTAGAGATGAAATTCAAAGTTTCAAGCAACGAGAGGGGGAACCCATCCATGAAATGTGGGTGAGATTCAAGAAGCTCCTACTTAAATGCCCAACTCATGGGCTACCAAATGATTTGTTACTTTTATATTTCTACCGGAGTCTCGATTCAGTTAATAAATGAGTGGCTGATCAATTGGTACGAGAAGGAATAATGTTACAATCATTTGAGGTAGCTTCGTTTCTTCTGGATGACATGACTAGAATGAACCAAGCGTGGTACACTAAAGAAGATCAAGTCTCTCCATTTCATTTTAGATTAACGCAAAAGCAACTTGATAAAGTAATAGAGAGGGATGAAAACATCAAGAAGATGTTGACTCAAATGGAAGTTCTATAAGAGCATGTGAAGGGGACATGTGGAGTTTTTAGAGTTGAGGACGGTTCTTCTTCCGATTACTCAAGGCCGGGGGAGAATCAAGGTTGGAACTCCAAGAGATATGAGGACGGTTTCCACCCATGCTATCTACAACGAGGCGAAAATCAAGGTTGGAACTATCATAACGGAGAAAAACAAAGGAGATACTATCAAGATTGGGCCAAGCAAAATGATTACTGGAGAAGGGAAGATAATTATGAGGAGAACCATACTCACTCAAGTGAAAGTCCAAAATCAAAAGGGAGCGCAAGCAGTCCCCGAGTGAATGACTTGTTGTCACTCATACTTGACAAAGTTGAAGGTTTGGATGATTTGATGAAAGGGATGAAAGATGACTTTTCATCATTGAACAATAAAAGTGAACTCTCATGACGACGCCATCAAGACACTTGAAGGACAACTGAGTTTATTATCAGCTCAATTGAAACCGAAGCTAACGATGGAAGATGACGATAAAGGGTTGGCTGTGGTTACTCGTAGCGGAAATGTGGCAATAGGTAATCTGATTGGAGATGAAGATGCTCAAAAGCATGAAGAAGGTAAAAGCATGGAGGAACAAGAGTTACTTATTCATCAAAACCTTGCCAAAGAACCACAAAAGAAAGTGGAACAACACGTTCAAATTCCAAAAGTCATGCAACCTTTACCCAAAATACCTCCACCATTTCCCCAACGTTTAAAGAAGAAAAATGAAGATGAGAAGATCAAGAAGTTTTTGTCAGTGTTCAAGACACAATCAATCAACCTCCCCCTTGTGGAAGCATTGTTGGAAATGCCGGGATACGCCAAGTTCATGGAAGAGTTGGTCACGAAGAAGAGGAGTTTGGATTTTGAAACAATTGAAGTTTCCCATAATTGCAGTGCAATTATGACTAAGGAGCTGATAAAAAAGAGAGCAGATCCCGGGGAATTCACCATTCTGTGCACCATAGGCATGATCCAATTCGCTAAAGCTTTATGCGACCTAGGAGCAAGCATCAACTTAATACCCTATGTGATGTACAAACAACTTGGGTTAGGTGAACCGAAAGCAACAACAATGAGACTGTTGATGGCAGACCGTTCAATCAAACATCCCATAGGGATACTTTATGACATCTTGGTTAGGGTCGATCGGTTCATTTTTCCAACTGATTTTGTTATTTTAGATTGTGAAATAGATGCTGAAATTCCAATTATTTTGGAAAGGCTATTCTTATCAATCGGGACAGCATTGGTTTATGTTGAAAGTGGAGAATTGAGGTTTCGGGTGAACGAAAATGAAGTAACTTTCAATATTTGCAAATCCATGAAACACCCAAGTGATATTCATATGGTGTCTACTGATGATATTATCGATGAGGTGGTAGCTAGTGTAAGTCATTTGATGTGCATGAATGAACCCCTTGAAGTCATACTTACTAATTATGATGAATCCAAAATTCAGAGCTATGAGGAGGTAGTGGCTGCTTTGACAGGTTTAGGAGGGTATTCAAAGACTCCAATCAAGTTGGATATTGACCTAAAGAATAGAGAGAGTCCTCCTGCAAAGCCATCAACAGAAGAACCACCTAATCTGGTATTGAAAGCACTTCCTTCTCATCTCCGATATGCCTTCTTGGGGGCAAATGGCACTCTACCGGTGATCATCGCAGCTGACCTGCTTAAATGGCAGGTGAAACTTCTCCTTAAAGTGTTGGGAAAACATATAAAAGCTATAAGATGGACCATCGCTGATATATTGGGCATCCATCCCGGTATTTGTACTCACAAAATCCAGCTTGATAATGAGTGTAAGCTTAGTGTTGAGCATCAACGGAGATTGAACCCACCAATGCAAGAAGTGGTAAAACAGGAGATCATCAAGTGGTTGGACGCAAGTGTAATCTACCGTATTGCAGATAGCAAATGGGTAAGTCCAGTGCAATATGTACCGAAAAAGGGAGGTATCACCGTAGTCCCAAATGAAAAGGGGGAGCTTGTGCTGACTAGACCGGTGATCGTGTGGAGGGTATGCATGGATTATCGAAATTTAAATTCATGGACTGAAAAAGATCACTTTCCTATGCCGTTCATGGATCCAATGCTTGACAGGCTATCAGAGAGGGGTTGGTACTACTTTTTAGATGGGTATTCCGGTTACAACCAAATCTCCATCACACCGGAAGACCAAGAGAAAACCACCTTCACATGTCCTTATGGGACTTTTGTCTTTAAAAGGATGCCCTTCGGGTTATGTAACGCTTTGGCAAACTTCCAACGTTGCATGCTATCGATTTTTGCCGACATGGTAGAAGATTCAATGGAGGTATTTATGGATGACTTCTTAGTTGTGGGTGATACCTTTGAGACATGCTTAGTACACTTAGGACAAGTTCTCCAAAGATGTGTGGAGACGAACTTGGTCCTCCACTGGGAATAGTGTCACTTCATGGTTAAAGAAGGAATAGTACTTTGTCACAAGGTGTCGCAAAAGAGGCTGGCATAGAGTAAAGGTTGAAGTTATTGAGAAATTGCCACCACGAATTTCGGTAAAGAAGGTTTATAGTTTCTTAGGACATGCCGATTTATACCAGAGGTTCATTAAAGACTTCTCAAAGATTGCACATCCTTTATGCAAACTCTTAGAGAAAGAAGTGAAATTCGATTTTGATGATGATTGTATGATGGCGTTCCGGTGCTCGAAGGAAAAATTAGTATCGACCCCAGTCATTATCAGTCCTGATTGATCAGAATCTTTCGAAGTAATGTGTGATGCAAGTGGAACGGCATTGGGTGTTGTGTTGGGGCAGAAAGACAATAAACTTTTTCACCCAATTTATTATGCAAGCAAGACTCTAAACAGTGCTCAGTGTAATTACACCGTCACTGAACAAGAGTTGCTTGCGGTAGTTTATGCATTTGAGAAATTTCGGGCGTACTTGTTAGGCACTAAAGTAATTGTTTACACTGATCATGCTGCACTCCGTTACCTAATGGCAAAGAATGAAACAAAACCAAGGTTGATAAGGTGGGTGCTCCTATTGCAAGAGTTTGACTTTGAGGTCAAAGATTGAAGATGTTGCGAAAATCAGGTGGCTGACGGTTAGAAGGCAAGGAGAATTATGTGCCTGAGGTTGACATAGACGATTCCTTCCCCGATGAACAAGTGTTTTCAATAACTCTAAAACAAAATCCTTGGTATGCAGATTTCGCGAATTACATACTGTGCAGATTAATGACGGATGAGCTAAACTTCTACCAACAAAAGAGGTTTATGTTTGACATTAAAAAGTACTTTTGGGATGAACCATACTTGTTTTGAGAGTGTGCGGATCATATCATCACACGGTGTGTTCCGAAAGAAGAAGCGGTGGAAATTCTCTATGCTTGTCATGCTTCACTGATTGGGGGCCATCATAGCGGTGTGTGTACAACGGCTAAAGTCCTCCAAAGTGGATACTACTGGCCATCCCTCTACAAAGATGCATATGAATTTGTGAGGAAATGCGCCCAATGTCAGAAGCAAGGTGGAGTATCTAATAGATACGAGTTACCCCTTACTGACATTTTGGAAGTCGAGCTATTTGATATTTGGGGAATCGATTTCATGGGCCCATTTGTGAGTTCCTTTGGTAATATGTATATCTTGGTGGCAGTAGATTATGCTTCTAAATGGGTAGAAGTTGTTGCACTTCCAAACAATGAAGGGAAAAGTGTGGTTCAATTTTTGAAACACTACATCTTTGCTAGATTTGGTACTCCTCGAGCTATTATCAGTGCTGGTGGTTCCCATTTTTGCAACAAATGGTTTTCAGCTGCATTGAGTAAGTATGGGGTGAAACACAAAGTAGCAACACCATATCATCCTCAAACAAGCGGTCACGTTGAAGTATCGAACCGAGAAATTAAGAGAATCTTGGCTAAGACAGTGAATGCTAATAGGACTGATTAGTCTCGAAAGCTTGATGATGCACTATGGGCGTATCACACCGCTTACAAAACTCCAATCGGTATGTCTCCGTATCAGTTAGTTTTTAGGAAGTCTTCCATCTACCAGTCGAGTTAGAACACAAAGAAATGTGGGAATTGAAAGCTCTGAATTTAGACTGGACAAAAACCTCAAAAGAGAGAGTAGAGCAGTTAAACGAATTGGATGAATTCAGGTTTACAGCTTACGAAAGTTCAGCTCTCTACAAGGAAAAGATGAAGAAGTGGCACGATGCAAAAATACTGAAAAGAGAGTTCAACGTGGGAGATTGGGTGTTACTATACAACTCCCGACTTAGACTCTTTCCCAAAAAACTCAAGTCCAAATAGTCAGGACCATTTAGAGTGAAAAGAGTATTCACCAATGGTGCCATAGAAGTTGAGGGTCAAGAAGGACCTGCATTTAAGGTGAATGGGCAACGGTTGAAATTATACTTTGGAGAATGCCAAGAGATTTCTTTGATTGAGGCGGTGTACTTGGAAGATGCTTGAGAGCATTTCCACGTCATTCCACGACGTTAAATAAGGCACTTCTTGGGAGGCAACCCAAGTGTTAGTGTTTTAAATAATGTGTGTTGATTTTGCAGGAGTGGGATCATGAGCGAGACAAAGTACTCTTGGCGAATCACTGGACCATTTCGGCGAGCACAATTTGGTTTACCTTATGGGTCTCAATAATGAGGCTGAGACTCTGGAACATTTGGCAGGACACCTTAACCAGTCAGCATATTGTCGATGTGTTTAGGCGACCCGAATTTCCTCTCCCTTTCTAGTCAATGCTGACAACGCCCCTCAAGGATCGACCGGTGATGCTCTGAGTTCATTATGCAGATCGCCGATCTATTTAGCGATCCCCTACATCTTCGCTGATCTGCCTTCTCTGGGAGTGCAGTCTACTGGAACTAAAGGCGATTTGACGAACATTAGGCGCATCGTCGAAGAATTCGGCGACCGTTTCACTCCATCCCTAACTGGACATTTAGTGAAGATTCCTCGTTACCCTGCTCTACTTATTTACACACTAGATTGTTTTTATTTCTTTTTAGTTCTTATTGATTATCCCTTTTTTGTTTTATTTACGGTAAATTCCCTCTCTCTACCCACATTGGGGACAATGTAGTCTGCTTTTGGTGGGGGTGTAGAGATTACTCAGTGTCCTGAGTGAACCTCTTCCTCGTTTTGACACCCCTTGCTTGTGTTTAATGAGGCTTTTTTTTTGCAAATTTGAGTATCGATTTTGATCAATACCGATGACTCGAATAGTGCTTAATATCGAACAAACATGAATGTGCGGCTACGATGAGGCCAAATGAAGGTGCATGGTCAATATGTGAACTCTTTGCATCTTGTTGTGACTAGCCAGGTACCGGATTGAGTCTCTTGTGATGAGCATTGCACACTAGCGAAAGTGTGGAGTCTTGCTTTGACATTGGTGTCGATGCCTTGTGTGATGAACTTACCGTGAACCATGTAGGATGACATCTACAATTTGCCATGTTAGTCCAGTTAACTAAGTGAAGCAATTTCTTGAGATGATCTTAGGCAACTTTAAAGAGTGTGAAACAATTTGATATTATACCTCTTTTTGTGGCCTACCTTGTCAGTGTGTGAACCCCTTTTGAGCACCCTTTGAACCTTGACCTTTTCTTGGAATAAACTTGATGAAAGCTTAACCTTTCTTGATCCATTACCCATAATCCTCATGATTTGTGATTTGTTTAAATACCCAACTTAGGCCAAAAGCCTAAGTTGGGGGTGTGGTAAAAAGAGAAGGTAAACCAAAAAAAAATGCAAAGAAATCCCTTTTGCCCATGTTTTGAGAAAAATGGAACCCCTCCGTATAAAAAAGAGAAGAAGAGATTGAAAAAGAAAAAGAAAGAAAAAGTTGTGAAAATACAAAGAAAATGGGGTTTCCAACAGTCCATGAAAATGAATAAAAGGTGACTTTTGAGCTTGAATGAAAATAATGAAGAAAAGGAAAGAAGGTGTTGTTCACATCACATTTCATGAGGATAGAAGCCAATGAGCCTAAATGACCATACCTTTACACTCAGCCCCAGTACAAGCCTTAAAAAGACCTTGAATGAGCTGAAACAAAAGTCGATTGGAAAATAAGGGTAAGCCTATGGGTGAAATCATGCATTGTGTTTATCTTTGTGAGTGTAAGTGTTGATCTTGATTCCGGAACTTTAAATGATTGAACCATTGTGTGTGAATATGGAATCACTCTTTGTGTAAGGGCATTTGAATATCTTTGTTGAGCTTGAACTTGCATTTAAAGCAAGTGTAGTGAGCTTGAGATTCTTTGGTAATGGTGAGTCACAACTTGAATCTTTCAGTACACAATTGATCTTTGTATGAGTAAGTTGAGTCTTTCTGTGTGCATTCATGATTGAGTCTTGTGTTGCAGTGTTTGAGACATCCTTTTTGAACTGATGAACTTGAGTTTTAGTTGAGGACAAACAAAAGTTTAAGTTGGGGGTGTTGATGAGTCACGATGGACCCATTTAGGTATTTATTTTGATCAATTTAGTGTCTTTAAATGCATATTTTGTCTCAATAACTGATGCAAATCCTTGAGTTTCAGGTATTTGGATTTAGAGACAAAGCAACGACACTATTGGGCAAAAAGGAACAAAGCAAGCTAAAGGAATGAAGAAATGAAGACATCGATTATGTCATTCGGCTAATCACCAAATCATCAATGTCATTCGGCAAATCGCCAAATCGCCAAGATACCGCCTAAAGTTACAGAATGCCGGAGCTAAAATGGTGGTGATTCGGCGAGCAACAACTATATTCGGCATATCGCCTACCTAGTCGGCGAAAGACAACCAGGTTGCCAAAAGTGCTAAAGAAGATTTAAGCAAGTGCTGATAGGTGAGATGGAAGGACAAAGGGCGAATCACGAAGTCATTCGGCATCCCCGACCTGGATCGCCTAACGTTACAGTAGCCAGACCAAGGAAAAGCAATAAATGAAGGCGAGATGAGGAACAGTCAGCGACACCCGACTTACTTCGTCGAGTGGTCATAAGCAGTGACACTTTAGACTTGTTTAAATTAGTTTTGGCTAGAGAGAGAAATTCATTCATAAAGTGAGCAAGGAATTACTCAGAGAGAGAACACTACCAGAGGGTTTAGTTAGTGATTTTAGCAAGATTTTGAGAGAGATTTTGTAAGAGATGAGATTATCAATTGATTTTCATCTATAATTCTCATTTTGTACCTAACTATGGGAGTGATAATTGATTTTGATTTTCTTATTTTTGAGATGAGTGGCTAAAACCCTTTACTTGGGGTTCTGATCATAAAACCAATTGTTGAATTTACTTAGTGGGTGTTTGTTAGTTGCGAAGAATGGTGTTAATTTGAAGTGGGTCTAAGTTGTTGTTGTGTTTCGAGGTTGAATTGCACGACTTCGTGTATTAATTTCAGTGTTGTGCACTTGCCCGAGAGAGAGATATGACAAGGTGGCAATCTTAGCGTCCTTAGTAGTGGGTTTCCTTGGTCTCAGCTCGAGAGAGTGAAACAAGTGATCCACCGTTTGTATTCTGCTCGAGAGAGTGAATTTGATGAGGGTAAAGAGCTGGGCCTCTTTCGATTGGTGTTGAAGCTCGAGAGAATTCAACATAGAAAAGGTAATTGTTTGAGAGAAAGTTACTTTTTATATGGTTCGACCTATCGACAACAAATTATCCCATTATGAGCAGTAACGTTTATCCACTTCATTGAGATTCAATAATTGGCTGATCAATTCTCCAAGTTTTACTCTAATATTTGATTGTTTGTGTTGAAGTATATATTTAGATTGGTAGTTAAAAGCCGAAATTTGAGATTTGAACATTAATTGTGCAAGAATTGTTTGATTGAAGAGGTTGTCATTGTACTTTTATTAATGAATTTGAAGGAAGTACTACTCCCTGTGGGATCGACCCCAACTCACTAGTTGGGTTATAATACTACTCACTATCATTGGCATTTGAACTGGAAGTAGTGCCCAAATACGTGAAATCAAGCACCCTCACTCTGGTTGTACTTCTGATGATATTGAGGCTGAGAGAGCGAGGAAGAGAGAGCACTAGCAGACTGAGGCGGCTTGGAGGGCTTCCATAGTGGATGAGGATCTTAGACAGCAAAGGGCTAGAAAGGTTGGTGTTGTCCCATCTAGTAGAGTGAGCACTACTGATGGTGCTTTGATAGTTGATGATAGCACTATTGAGGTGCTGAGCTGGTAGATGGGAGCGCTACTGATGGTATTCCACATGTTGATCTTCTCGGACCCACCAGCCTCTTGAGTGGTCTTCGGTGCATATGCGCCGCAGGTTTGCTTCACCCGATCCTTTGTTTTTACTTTTTGTGCATTGGGGACAGTTGCACTTTATTTTTTTGGGGGTGGGGTAAATGGATTGTGAGTGATAGGGTGAAGCTTGAGTAACCCAACTCATAATCCTCTCTTGGTTCAACATTTTACAATGCTCATACCATTGTTTAAAAACCGATGGAACACTGTCAAAGGACGCACCCAACAGTACCTCTTAAAAAATGACCAATAAAACTAGATTCAGAAACATTGCAAAACAAATGACCACAAAAATTGAGACAAATAATTGGAATATTTTCAAAAACACATCAGTAAAGAAGAAAGGTTTAGAGAAAGAGAAAAACGTACCTTACAAAGAATCAACAAAGAGCCTTCAAAAGAATAGTTTTGGAGACACTTTCAACAACAATAACAAGATCCACCACTGACAAATTTGTAATCAAAGCCTACAACAACCAAGAAAGAAATATGTGAACATGAGATACACTTCACAAAAAAGAAAATATGAAATGGAACAAAGAGCCTACAAAAAAATCAACAAGCCATATGAAATCACATAGACATAATTTCAGTATAGCTTTCCAATAATGTATATTTCCTATTTCAAAGAGTTCATCCAATTTCAAAGAAAAAAAGAATACATGGAGAAAATAAAGGATGTGTTAACCCTAAGTGTAGCATACAAGAAATATGGTCATCACAAGGGTGGAATTTGACTTTCTGGAGGCTACTTAATGATTGGAAAATAACATCGGTAACAAAGTTGCTGAATCTGTTAGGTAAATTCCCTGGTACTAACATGGAAGAAGATAAAATTGATATGGTATAACGTCTTGTGAATGGGGGATCATGGAGATGTGAAAACTTCAATGCTTATTTGTTACTAGGAGAAGGTTTATGGGTGACTAAGAATGACAAAGAGAGGTAGTGAGTTTGGAGTTTCAGAGAAAACAAGCCACTGGATTGTCAAAGTAGATGATACATAGGGAAAGAACATGTATTTACGGTCAAAACTCCACATGAAAAAACTCTTTAAACATAGTTATTGATTTAGTGCTATTTGATATATTAATATACAACACTTTTCCCACATCTGAAATTATATTAAATAGAGATATGGATTTTTTATTCGTTAGCAGGCTATGCATTTTGAATAGTAAACAATAGAGTTTAATCATGCTTCTAATACCACATACTATTAAATTTTGAAAAGTTGACGCACCACAAGTGACGGACCACCAGAAGCTGTCACCCAAGCCAATAGCTGATTCTTAGGAAATGACAATGCTGTAAGAGGAATAAAAAGCCAAAGCCAGTAATTGGATCAACGAGAATTGAATTTAATGGAGATGCTAGCGGAGAGTGATTTATTAATACTGACAGATTTGTCTTATTCATTAACTAAAACTATTTGGAAGGGTAAGGCAACAACTACACTAAATTAGGTACAAAATAAAGGAAAAAGAAGATTGAAGATGCTGGCCAGAAAGGGAAGGGGAATTCCAGCTAATGATTACAATGATGATAATCTTTATAGACTAGTAAAGGTATAGACAATGAGGTTTTGGTATAGCAACATCAAGATGCTGCTATCACTCCTTATTAGAACGTGAGTTATTTATTGCTTAGCAAAGAAACGGCTGAATACATCTCAGGGAAACCATTCCTACAAGTGCAAGCAAAAGACTCATCTGCACCAGAAATACCACAAGATCCAGCACTATCCTCACAGTTCTTGTAAGACGCATCAACATAATATGAATCATTATACAACAAAGAAATCCTAAACTCCCATTTCATAGGATCCAAAACCATATATCGATGAATACGAAGAACACCGAAGCCTAGGCAAGTTCAAACCGTAACCTGAACCTACATGAAATAGGGGATCATACACACAACATGTTGAAATTGGACATTTGGTTCTAATACAATCCCAGTCACCCCTTTACAAGAATACATTCCCCTGCACACATTTGAACCCAAACCGCTATCACACAAGTCTTGTTTTGGATCAAACACAACAGATATTGTTGAACATCCTAGTAAAACAAACATGTTCTGTTTCATAATAATAAAGGAAGTTGAATCATCATTATCCAATGTAAAAACTACCTGAATTCTGCATTGAGGAACATGTTGACATAAAGGGGTCAGTTAAAACAAGTGTGTTGGTTGAGTAATCTAGTGAGGATATAGTGTAAATGCCAGAGGTAGTGAAAAATTGAAGAACTCCAGAAGTAGTGCATTTTATGAATCTTGAAAATGCAGGATCCACAACCAAAACCAAAACCAAAGGGATATTTTTGGACAATGTTGCCACATTTATCAGTATATGAACTATTTAGTGGGATGATACTAGGAACAGATTCAAGAGGATGAATTAGAAGAAATGAAAGAAACAATAGAAATATTTTGTTAGAACATGACATAATGAAAGGTATGGAAAGAGAGTGATTTGAGTTACTAATGAATGTGGAAAGTGAACCTCTTAAGTGTGACAAACAAAACTCTCTGGTTTTGAAATGATATAGAGCTTAAGAAAGAAAACACAAAACTTTAGAATATTATGGTCTTAAACTAAATGATACGTAGAACGTATTAAGATATCCTTTAATTTTGTGATCATAGACATGTTATGTGGATAGTTGAAACTAAAGAGTTGCTAAAACAGAAAGATTATAGAACGTTATTGTTGAACGAATTGAAAAGAAAAGTAAGAAAGACAAAATTTGAGTAAGTGGGGTATGCTCTTTTTGGTGGAGGAGTAACATTTTCAAATCTCCTTAAAAGAAGAGACAGATTTTTATAATGCAGCTAAGCTGAAACAAGGCTTCCTGCAAGTGAATACTGTATTCAGCCAAGTTTTCAAAGTTTGCACAGTGACAGTTCAACCATTTCTTATTCCACATCTTGATGGAAAAATTCAAGATGTATACCTGTTCTTGTAGATGATACAAAATAATCATAAAGTAATAAAGCAACACAGATACAACAATACCAATAAGACTAGGGTCGAATTTCTTACATTACACTTGGTGTAACAAAACTAACCAATAAGACTAGGGTCGAATTTCTTACATTACACTTGGTGTAACAAAACTAATCTTTTTTGTAAGTTACAGAATTAAAGTTATCATAGATTAACAAAAAGACTATATAGAATTCCTCCTTGCTACATTTTTTTAAAGATTGTAAAACGTCTTATGTACATAGAAGGTCAGGTCCTCAGCCACTCTTTTGGTTATTGAAAATATAGTATTTTGAATTCATATTAGTTCTACAACTTTACTTTGTTGTGACCAGAACAATAACAAATATAATATAAAGAAAACAGGAATAAGAAAACCTTAGAAAACAGGAATAAGAAAACCTAGAAATTATGAGACTAACAAATTATTCAATAATTTCATTATTGGGACTTCTTTTGATTGTCAATCGAGGCTACCAATAGTACACACATCAATACCCACAAACATATGCCTGCAATAATGACTAGTATACATAATTTAAGAGCATGTGCACCAAAAACCTACTGAAAAAACTAATGAATCATAAAGCATAAACACAAAAATGGTTAAAATCAGAATTTCGACATAACAATTCATAGTCAAAACAACCTAAACTTACTTTGAAGAGAAGAAGAGTCCAAGAATATGTCAAGTTACTATCACACGCAGCCAAGACTAGCAAAACTCAGGTGAAATTTGAAGTTAAAAGAAAAAGTCAACTTCTGCAATTAAAAAAAATAGACATTGATTTCCTTTATAAAGAGCTTCAACAGAGGGATATAGCTTAATTTTCGCAAACAAACCTGAATTTTAGGAATGGTATTACCATTATTGTGGTGTGCTTTGCTGATTTTTCTCCAACAAATCAGTTCTACAATGGAACTTAAGAGTCACTCTGATTAAAGACTAATTTGAGTTAGTCACTCCCTTAGGTAACAGAGAAGATGGAAGATACATTCTGGTGGAGAAACATACGCATCCTTTCGCAAGGGTGGGGGATTAGGTGTGCGTGAGCGTGAGCGTCTGCGGAGAAATCAAGATCAGTTCTTTGTTATGTTTTCTTATAGAGGGGTGGGGGATAACGTGAGACCATCAGTAAGGGGTGGGGATAATGGGAGACGAGCAGTAGGGGTGGGGTATAATAAGTCTTTTGTTAAAAATAAAAGGGAAAAGTAAAAATACGTGTCAATTTTTTATTATTAACGTCTGGATATAAATTTTTTTGAGGTGCGAATATTGTTGCCTTATTAATACTACATTAAAATTGTCTTTTAACGACTGGAAAAAATATTGACGTTGTAAATATACTTATAACGACTGGAATTATATTCTTTTGTTAAAATTTGGTCGTTAAAAATCATTTTTCTTGTAGTGGCCCGTGGAAGCCGTCCCAAAAACCTGCAGGTACTGGACTAAGGATCACGACCATCTCGATGGTCCGTGGTCCCTTTGACGGTCCGTCAAATGGGTCGTGGTCAGCTGTGTCAGATTTTTAAGTAGGGTCATTTTGGTCTTTTCCCTTATGCGTTGGACACCTAAACTATGTCGTTTAACCCGTAAACTATGTCGTTTTGGTCAGTTGAAGCCTAGTAACTTAATTAGAACTTACCCCAATCAACCATTCACAAAAATCAAGCAAAACTTAGAGCAAAATAGAGGGAAAAGTCGAGCAACCCTTTAAGAAAATTCAACAAGGTTTTCATCGGTTCCAGCCCGAAATCGAAAGATTTCTCCATGAATTTCGTTACCAGGTATATGGGATTTCACTAGTGAGTTCCTTTCACCCATTAGGTCCCTAGAATTCAGTCAGATTCGTGATTCCCTCCATATTATCTAGACCTAGGGTTCTAGAATTTCAGCAGATTGTTATGAATTAGTTATTTTAATGTTCTTAATCAAATTGTCATGTAGTAGTATTGTTTTTGCCCAGATTCATGCATTAAATTAGAACCCTAGTTATGTAGTTCTTTTAGTTCATGAATTACATTAGCTAGGATAGATAAACAGATATATATGCCTCAGTTTTTGAATGTTTCATTATCAGGTATACATGTTGCATTTTCAGATTTGCATGTCAGATTATTGAGCTATCCAGTTTACTTCAGTATGTTATAAATTTCACATATTTAGTTGGGAGTAGGCTGTATACCGAGTTGGACTAGGGTCAGTCACCCTCAAGTCCCATAACTACGTGCCCCCGTAGGTTATAAGTCCCCTCTGTGGGCATCAGTTTATTGATCACGCTAGTCATGCCTTTATACCTCTAGCAGGGTATATTGGGTCCTCTCAATGGGGCGTATACATCGGATTCCACATTTAGCTCATGTGGTTTTATGTCGATTATTAGTAGCTTCCATAGTCAAATTCTAGTGCATAGACTAGGTTATCAGTCACAATTCAGATTTCATATTTAGCGTGTTATAAACTTGGTCATTGCATTTAGTTAGTTCATGTTCAATATATTTAGTATAGTACCATGTTTATATTATATCATTG
Source organism: Solanum acaule (assembly GCA_036250505.1). Classification (NCBI taxonomy): domain Eukaryota; kingdom Viridiplantae; phylum Streptophyta; class Magnoliopsida; order Solanales; family Solanaceae; genus Solanum; species Solanum acaule. Next base: position 6,931 of record JAJOOR010008566.1, on the reverse strand, counting down.
CTTGAATACTTGTTCAGTTATATGTTTTATTCAGCTTTATTCTATCCTGCATGCTCAGTACCTTTCAAGTACTGGCGCATACTATGTGCTACATCTTCTCGTGATGTTGGTTCAGGTACTCAGCATTCAGATCACGCATAGATCAGTTCCCGATCTCCATTTCAACAGCATTAGTGGTGAGTCCTCATTCTTCGAGGATGATTGACATGATTATCATTCTACTTTCAGTCTTTAGTTCAATTTTTGCTAGATTTAGCTGGGGCTTGTCCCAACATTTCTAGTCAGTTAGAGGCTTTGTTTCATACTTAGTTAGATTCAATTTTAGCTTTGTAGTTTGATATTTCAGTTGTCATTGAACTCGCAGATTATTTATTCAGTTAGTAATGAGTATTCCCCATTATTTCAGTTTTATGATAATATAAGCTTCCTCACAGTACTTTCTTAATTCAGTTATCTTTAAGTATGCTTATGATATGCCAGCAGGGTTATCTTAGGGTCACTCGTGATCCTATGTCCCATGTCTCCACCCTGGGGGTAGCTTCGGGGAGTGACATAGGCGATCCAAGTCTGTGTTGTCCATCCATTCGGTGGTTCACTGAGGGTCCGAATCCATCGCCAATTTGGCTTCTCCCTAGGGCTGGCATTCTGGAATTTTAGGCGAGTTGAAGTACCACTCAGCGAGTCGCCGAGTTGCTTGGCGGTTCTCAACTTTTGCTATCTTCAGCCTTTTTCATCCTTTTCGCTCCTTTTTGCCCGATAATGTCCTTGCCTTGCTCCTTTAACTTTATTGCTGCAAATCAACACTTTAACATCAGTTTAGAGCATAAATTAGGCATTGAGGACAATAAAGTTTTGAAAACCAAGCCCTAAATGAGTCAAAATCTCAGACTCATCAACACTCCTAACTTAAACTTTTGCTTGTCATCAAGTAAAAACTCAAGATCAATCAATTCAACAAGGATGTCTACAAACAGTGCTACTCAAGAATGAACATGAATGCAGACAAGAGGGTCAAAATACCCATGCAATGTTCAATTGTGCACTCTAAGTTTCAAACTGTGACTAACCAATATCAAATAGACTCAAGTTTGCAATGCTTGCTTCAAATGCAAGTTCAAGCTCAACAAGAGTATTTGAATGCCCTCACAACAAAAATGATTCCATCTTCACACAAAGAGCATCAAATTTTTCATAATGTAGGAATCACAAACAACTCTCACCCTCTAAAAAACAAACACATGCAAGATCTTTCCCATAGACTTGCCCTTATTTTCCAATCAACACGATGTAAAACTCAATCAATATCTCAAAGGTCTTTTAAGGTTTATATCGGGGATGATGGTTAAGGTATGGTCATTTAGGCTTAGTGACTAGTACCTTCATGGAGTATGCCCTGCACTTCATTCTTTCACCTTTTCTATCACACTTTCAATTTTCAAAATTCACACCCTATTATTCAATAAAGATACATTGGATACCCCATTGCATTTTCTCATTGCTCCCACTTTATTTCAACCTCTTCTTCTTTGCTTTCTCCTTTGTTTTTTCAATCCTTTACTTCTTTTCATTTCTTTTACATTGAGGGGTTCCATCTTTTTCAACTAGATATTTCAAGGGTATATTTTTCAAGTTTCTTGATTTTTCTCCTTTTTCACCACAACCCTAACTTAGGCCAAAGGCCTAAGTTGGCTATTCAACACAGCCAATGCTCCATGAAGATGTTAGTGGGGAAGGAAAAGGTCATTTATGTTCAAAATTCATCCAAAGAAAAGGATAGGCTCAAATGGTGGCAAGCTAGGTTCACACTCTCACAAGGTGGCCTCAAAGAGGTATAATGGAAAAATTGGCTCACTCTTCACAAATTGCCTAAGATCATCTCTATCATTCGCTCACACTAGCTAATTGGACCAACATGGCAAGTTCTAGGTATTATCAAGCATGTGTTTCAAGATGACCTCACCACACTCGACATTTAACACAATAATCAAACAAGACTCCACAATTTTAGCTAGCGTGCAACGATCATCACATGAGTTTCATTCAACAACCGGCATAGTCACAATGAGATGCTACAAGTTCACATATGACTTATGCAACTCAATTCGCCTAATTAGATTTGCACACTCATGTCATTCAAACAATTGCACTATTCAAGTCATCGGCATTGATCACAACCGACACTCGAATTTGTAAGAGAACAACCACATTCACAGACATTAAAAGGTGGCAAATATTAAAATCGGTTCAAACCATTTGAAATTCAAAACAATGGACAAACACCATGGATCAAAACTACACACACACAATATATATATATATATATATATATATATATACAAACACAAGAGGATCCAACATTCACAAAATACAAATAGTAAAAATCCAAAAAATAGCCCAAAAGAGATAGGTGTAGAGATACCTCACCCCGCAAAACTAGTCTAGCAATTCTCCTCAAGTGCGCAAAAATAATAAAATAGTCTGAAAATAACAGAAAGGGAGTTATAAGGATCTTCACTAAGCCTGGGGTAAAGTCTGCATGTTAGTGACTCCATCTGTCGGGGCATCAGTGCCCGACTCATCATCATCTTTAACTCTGCAAGAGCCCACCATCGACGTCTCTCTGAGTGATGCCTTGACCGCTTTTTGAACCATGGACCCCTCAAGGTCCTCCAAATCATCGTACATAGCCGCACCACGGACACCCAGCTCCTCCTCATCAATATCAGCCTCAGACTCAACAACTGTGTCCTCTTTCTCAACATCACCGGTTGTAGCAGCTGGAGGAATCTCTGAACTGGTAGGGAACTTCGCACTCGAGATATCACGAATCTCAACTTTGCCAAACAACATCGACAAATCTGTGGACTTCAGCTGGTCCACGTCCTTTCTCAACCCAAAATTATCGACCTTCAAGGCCGTCAGAACAGCTGAATCACCTCGGTCCTGCTCATAAGCCTCTACCAAAACAGTAAGGGCATCCAATGAAAACATGTGGCCATCACTAAACTCTCGATGCTCCCTCATCTAAGCCTTAATCGAGGCCAAAGCAGCGGCAATCGCCCGCTCTATCATCCCAAGCACAGTGGCCTCTACCCGGGAGGTACGCACATCAACAAAATGAGCTAAATGAACCATCTTGTACAACATAGCTTGGGTGATAGGGGGTTGGGAGGTAGAAGAAACAACAACAGAGGGAGGGGGTACAACAGAAGAACTAGGAAAAGTAGAAGTTGAAGGACCAGATGTACCTGTAGGCTCACTGGCCTGAGGAGGAAGTATTGCCTCAATTAGCAATGTCTCAATATCAAATATCGGGGACGTATCCACCGGTGCAACTCTCCTCCTTTCAGCCTCATCTCTCAAATACTCTGCCTCGATGCATCAGATGTCAATAGAAAAGGTGGGGGTTCATAGGTACACGGACCCACCTGCATAACTCGGTGACCAGCATCGAAAAATGAAGAAAGGTCTGCCTATGCTTGGCCCTCATAGCCATCTTTTGCTTAATGGGAAGATTCAAGTTAAGCCTCTCCCAATCCATAATATAACCCAAATATGCTGCCTTCATATGCGGAGGATTGACTCATTCTGTGAAGGCATAATGGTGCTGCTAATAAATCCGAACCAATATCTAGCAGCCACGTTGAAGTCCTTCTTCTCAAGTGGCACACCGGCCTCAATCCATCTCGGGTTCACATTAGAGATCAATGGTGCTAGCCAACCCTTCAAATCATCGAGGGTCTTCTTCGGGACTTTATTAGACTAATAGTGCATGAAGTCCCTTGAACACCCGAGCACCGCATTAAAATTAGAACTGCTACACTACACCTTTCGTTCTCGAACCATCATATGATCTATCGGCTTAAACGTACTGGCCTTTTTTTTTCCTTTAGGGACCAGCTCCTTATATGCTATGTAGAATTCCCGGACCCAAGTAAGGATGTAAGAGCCCTGAGGCTTTGTAAATACCTCGAACTTGTGGAATTTTATCTTGTTCCACCCCTCAGGATACCGGTCTACCACACCATCATTAGAAAACCTCTTCTCTTCAAGTATAGTCTTCAAACACTCGGCCTTCAATCTATTAAGTGACCGGAGTGGAGGAGCCTGGACTGGAGGTGGTGCCTGTACTGCTACCTCAACTGGAGCTGGAGAAGGAGAAGTAATACGAGGCATCGGGATCCTAGATGGATAATTCATTGCCTTGGAGCGGAGCTCCGCTCTCCTAGTCTGTAGGAGTTGGTCATCTTCCAACTCAGAGATAATTGCAAGAGAATTGTCCTCAGAATGACCCTCACTGTTGGAGGGAGTGAGGTATATGAAGTAAATAACCTCACTGTCAGAGCTCGCCTCCGCAGGTGTCAACTCAACGAACACCTTACCTTTGCCCTTCCCCCTTTCGGAGGAAGTTTTGAAATAGGGGCCCATGAGGCTGCAGCCTCCTCATTGATTACTATCCATCTATCCCGCTTTCAGAGCAGTTGTTTACTTCCTACGACTTTAGGTCTAGCCATTTCTCCAAAAAAATATCACACACGTTAGATACAATTCAAGAAAACTACAACATTTTGAAAATTGCACAGAAAGACTCATCAAATCGATCGTCGAGTAAACGAACCAATTTGACGAGCCAAGTCAGGCTCGCTGAAAGTTACAGAATAAAATCATCAAAAATTTAGAACAAGTTGGCAATGTTCAAGGCCTTTCAGTGAATCGCTGGCACCATTCGGCGAATTAGAAGTAGCTCGTCGAATCTTACAGAACAATTCTAGGAATTACGGACGTAGAAGAGCAATTAGAAAGGACTTTCGGTGAGCTCAAATGTATCGTTAAAAGTTACAAAACTCAAGCCACAAAAAATGAAAATTAAAAGGCGATCGAGGGGTCTTTAGGCGAATCGCCGAACCACTCGGCGAACTCGACCCAGCTCGCCGAATAGTCCGACCTGTTAGATTTTCACCCCGAACTTAAAAATCTAACCCCTAACCCACAAAAACAAAATAAAATAATTGTTCAATGTAATTAGGCTTAGACCCATATTACCCATTCCCACGGGATACTCAGACTTCTCCTGATTTGGCCAAAATTGGCCAATTAACGTCTTTTGCCCTTTAGAATGACGTCAACCGCTCTATCATAGGGAAAAAATTAACAATCGGCAAAATTCGAAAATTTTCAAACTTCACCCAGTCTAGACCCACAACAAAATCAACACGACCCATGAAATTAAAACATGCTAACTATGGGATTTTACGATTTAAGCCCATTAACATAAAATTAAAACGTGATACGATCAAGCATAATCAACAACACATTCAACAAATCATAAATACGTAAGAAAATAACTACCCAATGATCATACCATCAATTTAACACAATGTAAGGACGGGGTCCGGAAAACCAACTTTAGATACGAGAATTTATAACGCTAGTTAAGAAAATATTCCAATAATCCTCCCCAAGTTGTAAACCCCACACAAAAAGTAAGAAAACAAGTACGAGAATAAAAATATATGCGGTTGTAAAAGTTTAAAAGTCAAAAAGTGTTAACTGAGGGAAGTTTTTACATTTAAAACAGTTTGGCCTTAAAGAGACTTTAGTTCGCACACCATTCGATGACTACGATTTACGTCGCCTCTAACGACCCTCAAGATAAAGTAGGATAAAGTAGAGCCTCACATGTGTTTTATGCAATAATAACTTGTCAAAATAATGAAGAATAGCCTTTTAAGTCAGTTTTAAAGAGTTTGGAAGTCAAACGTCAAGGGACGACCAAGATGTTCGGAAACTAATCTTTTACGTGTTGGTGTGTTCCAGTATATTATTCATGTTTTTATGTGTTGTTTGGAGTCTAAAATCAGTGGAGGTGACCCTAGTGTCTTAATAAATGATTTTAGGGTCAAAACGATCGGATACGATCCCCCGAGGGCCACCCTAAGGGTCCCCGAGGAGGACCCCAACCTTGGCCAAGCAAGCTGCCAAGGCAGCTTGAAGTTGTGCATGGAGGGAGCATGTCCGAATCGCAGACTAGATCCACCAATGGCAAAAAGTTTGGTCCGCGTCGCGGACATGTCGCTGACTCTACTGTCTCGGATTTAATTTTTGAAAAACTTGTGGGAACACCTCCGCGTCGTGAATTGTTACTCGACGAAATTTGCAAAAATAAAACTCAAGTTTGACTTGTTTAAAAAGGTCCAACTAAGTTAGGGGCAGTTTGGGTAATTTGGGGAATTATTATAAACGGTTATTCTACCTATTTTAGGGTATTTTAAGTTGGTTAAAACCCCTAAACATAAAATCAGACCTCATTCTTCAAATTCATCCTTTCCTCTCAAAATAGATTCTCTCAAAAACTCCATTGAAGACCTTGATGTAGCTCAAGCTAGAAGATGGGTTTTCAACTTATTTCTTCTACAATTTCATGGGTCTTCAATAATTAAGGTATGGTGACTCTTGATTCTTGAATAACCTCCCATTCAAGGAGTTCTATCAAAGATTTTCAAAAGTGATTCAAAGACCAAAATTCCCAATATTCAATCTAAACATAGGTTCCTTGTCAAACGATTTTCTAAATCATTCTATTGATGAATTAATGTGGAATTAATGTTTTTAAGACAATTTTCAAAGGAATTCTTGAAGAACCCATGATCTCTAAATTCTTAAAATTGGCCTATGATGTGGGTCTTTGTGAATATGATCTCTATTGATGAAATTATATTTAGATTAGATTGTATTGATGTTTCTTATGATTATCTATACTTATTCATGTTGAATTGTTGGTATATTGATGAGTTGAGGATTATGGCCTTATGGGCAAAGTTATGGGTTGATCTCTTTGTTTATGGAATTGTACTTAGACTATGTTTATGATATTGAATTACATTATTTATTCCTATTGCTACCTATGTCAATTGATTATGAATTGTTGAGG